>JAOEHY010003101.1:17291-47291 GCA_025447955.1 Psilopsiagon aurifrons | reverse complement strand
CCTAGGTGGGCCGCGCTACGGCGGCCCTCAACGGGGCAGCCTCCGGGGAAACGCCCGGCCGAGGGAAGCCCGAGGGCGGGCCCAGAGCGGAGGGGGACCGAGGGCTGAGCTAGAACCCCCGGCCCCACGTATTTCGTTTTCGCCCCGAATTCGGCTTGCCCTGGGAGCCAGCCGTTGCCGAGGGCGGGCGCAGAGAGGTCCAAGCCCACAGGAGCTTATCTCCGACAACGGAGATGGAGCCGGGCATCACCAGCCGGCGGCGGGACTCCCTTCAGCCCGGCCGGGCGCTGCCTTCGGGCCAGCCGGGCGCCGGCCGCTGAGGAGCCACTGTCCCGCGCCGCCTGTCAGCGTAACAGCACCGCAGGGCAGGGGGCTGCGCGCCCCGGCCCAACCCCTCCCGGCACTCGCGCCCCTCGCCCCATTTGCAGCGAGGATCGTTCGTGACCCGGGCAGCCCGTACGGCCCAAGTAGCCCCTGAGGCGATGGCGCTCGCCAAAGCGGGGTTCGGCCGGCCCTGCCCTCACCTCTCCTCGCCCGGCGGGCAGCGGCCGGGCCGCAGGGCTCCCCCTTCTCCTCAGAGGGAGCACCGGACTCAGAGCTTCGGCCCGGCAGCCAAGCTGACAGCTGCCTCAGGGCGCCGACTGCCAGCGCGAGGAATCCGGCGGTGCTCAGCGGTGGGGCGGGTACACGCCGCGGTACACCCAGCTCGGCAGGACGTCCCGGCCGGGGCTTCCTCCCCTCCTGTACCTGGTAGGGGCGGAGGGAACCGCGCCCCTCCGGTAGACGGCCGGGCTCCCCGGCGCTGCCGCCCGCCAGCGGGGGGAGAAACGGCGACTGCGGCTGTGCTCGCCCGTCCGGGGCTGCCCTCCCCGGAGGCACTGGGAGCCGGCCCCGCGGGAACCGTTGCGGATACTTGTGGAGAAGATGTTTCTTTGGCTGCTGGCAGCGGGGCCCCCGAAACGCGGGAGATCCTGTTTTCCATCTCTACCTCCCGGGAGATCAAACCGCTGAGTCGTCCGTTGCCGCTGAAGGTGCTGCGTTAGCGGGTCTGCGGTGCCAGGTGCCAGTGGAAATCCTCACCGAACTACCGTGATCTTCCTATTCCGGTGCAAAACTACGCTCTTTCGAATTTCGACTCCTGCTCTGAAAACAATACAAACCTACGCTTTTGGGTTACATCTAAAATCGTTCAAATGTTTTATATAAATCATTTCAGGGTTTCTTTTAATGCTACAATACACTCTCAACTCCTGTCAAAGTTAGAACCTTTGCATACTACTTCATCTGGAATGCCGCAAAATAAGATGCTCCTCTGAAAATAATAGCGCTTTCAAATTCAAGCGCATTTTCAGCCAGTTGAATGTTCCGTAACAGTGAGAAACAATCCACAGAGTTCGCAAAAGGTTTTAAGCGCCGCAACAGATTAAAGATTCTCATTAAACAAACTAAAAACCTATAAAACAAACAAAAAACCTCCGAGCGGAGAGGTTTTACTAAACTGCTTTCATCTGCGTGGCTCTTAACATCTGCCGTTGTCTAAAAATCCTGAATTAAAATATAGAAAACTACATGTGCTTCTGTGATCCATTTTCTCTTGGTATATTTGACTTTATCAAAACCTCCTAATTTATATGTCTATTTATGTGAGATGCTTTTGTTTCCTGAAGTCTCACCATTACTTACTTTACATACAGAGCTTTTCTCTCACAATTGCTGCAAGATAACTGGAGATCCAGCAAACCTTTAAATTCTCTTCGAGAAAGTTTAGCTCACGGAAACAGAACTTTAGTGAATTATGTTTTGTTGTTGCAGCCCGTTTGTTCTGCAATTAACAACTTCCCATTAGAAAATCTCGTACACTAAAATGTTTTCCTTGAAAGAGATAACTAGACTGAAATGACTGACAAAAAGCAAGAGCTATTCACCTGAAAAAAAGCAAGCTCCTCCTGTAGACAGATTAGTCCCAAATTGTTCTGTCAAGATCAAGAGTAAATTAATGAAACTTTACATCGTCAATTTATAATTGTAGAAATCTTGTTTGACTGTGCAAATCTATGCTAAATGTCTCAACTGCTGTTCAAACTACAGCTGTTCAAATATCACTGCCTGAAACTTGTATCTGTGTATTTATACAAGGAATATGAATTGAGCATGTATAAATATGTACGTGTATATTCAACAAACCAGGCAAAATACATTTTGATTTAGAAGAAATAATCAGACAGTCTAGACAAGCAGCTTTCAGGTTAAGGGTTACTTTTAAACTGTTCATCTGATTATTATTCATTAGCCCCTGCTGATTCATACCTGATTGGTCACCTGCTTCTTGGCTGGGCAAGCAAAAGCAATTACAGAAGAAAAGTTAGATAACAGTGAAAATTATTTCTCAAGCTCTGTACATATATATTTGTAAAATACATGGAATTGCAGCTAAGTGAGATACGCTCAGTGGCCATTTCAGTACCTGGGGTTAAATTAGTGATGAATCACATCTGCTTGTTCCCCAGGATATCTCAATCTGGTTTTTCATCGCTCAGTCAGCATCACAGTTTCCATGCCACAGAGCAATGATGTCACTGATGCCTTAGTGGTACTAATCATGCACCCAAGTCACTTACTGGAAGAGCCTTACCCACTCCAATAGGAATTATGTGTGTGACAGGTTTCCTACAGCATCCCAAAAATGTTTTTCAAACTTCTGAAACACAGAAAAATGAAAATTAAAGTACTTTGATGCATCTACTTGCAGCAGATGCAGATATGAATGCACTGTTGGTTGCAATGATGACCAAAAGTCTTTGGTTGTATTTGCATGGGTAAAGAGTTCAGGAGCCAGAGTGCCCATGAAGCCAGCAGGAAGTCCAGCGTGCATGTACCAAAAGGAATTGGCCTGGTTTGAAAGCAGCAAGTAAGCCTGTTTGGCAACAATTTGGCAATAATAATCAAAATTCTTGAAGGAAAACATTGTGGGGAGAAAGTAAAATCAAGTTAAAACAACAGTTGTTTGGTACTGAGTACAGCTTAAAACCAAACACCAGTTCTTTCCCCATGCTGTCTGCTGCATTTTAAGAACGACAGTGACTCATCTATTATCTGGTCCCACTTTTTTGCCTGGTAAATCCTCTTACGTAACTCATCATCCTTATATCCTAAGAGTCCCTTCTATGATGTATCATCAACACCTTAAACAAGAAAAAAAGAGGAGTAAGACAGATTATGGGAAAAGGGAATTTAGAAAAACATGGGATGACGGCAGCAGAGGAGCTGACGGAACCAACCACCTGAATGTGGCTGAGGTAGGAGCAGCCATGGCGAAACACAGAGAAAGCAACCTGCTGCAAAGGTGGGGCGGAAAGCAAAAGGATACATACAGCTAAAACCCAAGCTCTAGAGCTGAGTAAATACCATCCCCAATTAAATCCTTTATGGAGAAGTCCTGTTAAAGTTAATAAAAATAACTGCTTTTTTCCCCCCCCCAGGGATTATGTGCTAAATGACCTTACAGAATATAGTCATTATTACCCAGCTACTGAACTGCTATTGCAAATTAGAAGCCTACAGAAAAGACATTGTTTCCTAAAGCCTTATACTATAAACCTTTAGAGTAATTGACAGAGAATCCTACTTTATAATGGGTTCTTTTCACAGATTATGCTTCTTAAATACTGTATACACGAGAAGAAATTTGTTTAAAGGGTATATATCAGCCATCTTCTCTGATTCCCACAAAAGCTCACACAAGCCACCTCTTTTCCACAGGAATATTAACTGCAAGTCTTGATAACATGCAATCATGTGCTAGTAGCCATCTTGAAAGTGGTTTGGGGAATTACCTAGTCTAGATGCAGAAGAGATAGAGTGAGATCCAAAATGAACCACAATTCATTCAGCAAACCAAAATAAGACGTTTTTTTAGTAAGTCCAGGCCTGTTCAGAGGTAACTGACATACAGAAAAGAAAAAAAAAAAAAAAAAGTAAATAAATATATTGTTTGCTTTCAGTAGTTTGTTCAGCTCTGCTTGTGTCACTTCATTTTCTTCCCTGCAAGGTGACAGCTAAAAGGTTATGTGGCTGGAGCTATAAATAATCAAAGTTTCCCTAGAAGTGTGTTCCTAAAAGGGAAAGTTTGCGAGGAAAGATATGTTCTTCAGAGCTTTATCAATGTATCCACCATCATACATCACAAAGCATAGCACTTCGAGAGAAACTCTATTTCAGTATTATTTTTCAGGGGAAAATTGCAATTCTTTATGGAAAGAAGGTATCTCATGTGCAAGGTAGGCCCTTTTCATCTCAAAACTTTCAGGTACACGTATTGCTAGGTATTACACTGTATTGAAAAAAAAAAAACCCCTACTGCCAATGTACAAAGGGAAAACATTTACAGTAATTGTACTCAGAATTGTGTTCTATGAAAGACTGTGAAAGAAGGTAAAGCAAACCTTATAATGCCATCTACCATTTTGTGCTGTCCTGTGCAGCACAAAGATCAGATATTTATTGGTTTTCTTTACAGGGTGTTCAGAAAAGGAAACTGCTGTTTGGGCTTTGGTTATTTTCTTAAAGGTGAGGACCTCCTGCAGGGAAAACATCCCCTAAATAAATCAGAACTCCAGAAGCAGCCCTCTTTACCAAGATGCTATATTATAAACCCAAAGCACCACAAACACTGTAAGCTCTTTAATACAATGACCATCTTTTGAATCGCATCCAGCACAACAGAATCCTGGCTTGGGACCAGGGCCTCTTAGGTAGTAATGAAACACAAACAGCCAGCAACACAACAGTTGGCATGGCAAGCAACAGCACTGTTGTTACCTCATACTATTGGAATAGCCACTTTTATTGCAAGAAAAATAAATAGGGCTATCAGGATTTTTGTAATTTTATCTTTCTGTTTTCATAATGAAATCTAGAGTTACTTTATGACAGAAGAACATGGTTATAATTTGCTATCTGCTAGGGACAATTCACTTATTGTGTGTTCAACTGAAACATAGAAGCTCTAACCTTTACATGAATTAAAGCTGTTCTGCATGTAACAAATCTAAGAAAAATCCAAAAGAAGTAGTTAATATTGAATTACCCTTTACTCCTTCACTGTGAGCTGTGCTCTTGCTAGCATGTAGCACAGACCATGCACTGCTACTGTCCCAACAGGGATGCCAGCTTCCCCCCATAACTGTCTTGCAACCTCCTTCTTCACTTTCCCAAATTTTCCAGCTCCCGAAAACAAGCAGACTTTTCCCCAACATGGCATGCATAGTTCATGAAAAATCCTACTGTTCCATCACTGGCAAATTCTTTGCTTGGACTAGCAATTTCAGCTTTGAGTTTAAGTGTAAGTCTTTGTTCCAGCCAAATCCTTCAGCTGATTCCTCTTTGGTATTATCAGCAGGTGCAAATATAGAGTCCAGTCTTTACAATTATCTACACAGAAACAAAATCTACGTTGACTTCAAGCACCCTTTTGGGACTTCTGAGCATCACTCAGAAGGGAAACAAATTTCTTTTTAGAACAATGCTTCAACTTTTTCATTTGAATTCCTCCTTTATTTTAGTTTCTGGTAAGTCCCATTTTGCTCAGTTGCAGTAATTACGAAGTTACCCACTGGGAAGAACAGGACTTTTACTCCCACCCCATCTGCTAAAAAAGCCAGTCCTGAAACTGAGGCTATTGGTAGTGAAATGCAATCATTAGCTTTCAGAGTTAACACCCTAGGGAGACAAAAAGCACAAAGAAATGCACACCCTCAGCAACCACACACTATCTGGTATGTTTTCTAAATCAGACTCGTTTTAAATCCATGCGCTGTTTCTATGCAGAAGCCTATCTCTGCAATCCTGAAACTAGAAAGCTTGACCTCTTCAAGTTTGTTATGTACCCATAGCTCTCCTGTGTGGACTTTCAGACTGATGCCACTGTAACATGCATTCCTTCAACTCCACAAGTGCGCTGGTAAAGCTGAGAAAAGTTTATTGTCCAGGTAACTGTTCTCTATCCCATACTCTAGGCATCAAGAAATTCAGCATGACCTCCCTTCCCTTCAGCAGCACACACACATACACTATGAACATGTACTGGCTAACTTTATATTCCATCCTAGGACATACTTGCTATCTTTTTCTTGCCTTTTTTTTTTCCACAGTTCTCCCTCTTTTCTTTTTTCTCATCTTTACCACCTCTTTCACATACAAACACAGAGACAGCACTTCTCTAGCTGCAGAATCAACATAATGATACAGATTTCCTTTGAAAAATACTTTAATATCAACATGTGAAAAATACCACGTAGAAAGCTGGGGTATTACTGCCATCACCCGTGAACAAACACCATCTCATATATGTAACCCTGGGCCATTGCAGACAAGCTTATTTGATTCAGTACATTTCTCCTCCTCCAGAAATAAGATACCACTGCCATGTACTTTTATTCATTCTCTTTTATCTGTTTACGTATTCCCCATTATCTCATTCGCCATTATCCAGCAGCCCCTGTTACTCCAACAGCTTTCTCTCCCTCATGCATAACCCATCCTTCCATGCTTTTTTTCAGTTCACTGTTTCTCCCCACACAACCACATCTGCCATGTTTCAGCAAACATACTCCAAGCTGCAGCACCCCTGCTGTCTCAGCTGCAACAAGTTCTTCATGTGCTTTCCCTTCGCTGATTTCGAAGTCTTTCCCCAACAGAAACACCTTCTCCTGCCCTTCTGCTGGCCAGGTCCCCCTGAGAGCTATGGCACTCACTATGGGAAGGGGATTCTCCCCAAGCCTTGGGTCTAAATAAAGGTCAGCTGGTAAAGCAGAGGAAGAGGAAAGACAGAAACTGCTTGTGCTCTACGAGAAGCCTGGGGCTGCCTACAGAGGAGGATTTAGGATGATAGAAATGAAGCAGCATTACCTTATCAGCCTAGCCACAGAGTCTAGTGCTTGATACAGGTTTCCTGAATGAATAACTAGGAGACTGAGTACAGACCATGGAACTCAAGCAGAACAACAGGACACATCCTATCCACATGATAATGCAGGATCAGCAGCTATTTCAAAACAGCCCAGAAATAAAACAAGCACAAATAATTTATCAGTTTTCCTTAGAAAGAAAGATATGTTTCATAAGTGTAACTGACAGGAGTCATGTTGAGGCTGGAAGCTTTGTATTCGTGCTAGCCAAACACTATGGTGATTTAAAAAAATATTGATTGCTTTATTACACAGAAAATAAATACAAAGCAGTATATTGTAAAATACTGCAATCACAGGTGGGAAGCACAGACCTCAGTATCCAGCAGATTTCTGCAAACAGTTCACTTGAATAGAATAATTTTTTTTTTTTTTTTCCTGCAAATCTACACTTTGGGACTAAAGTAGAAGAGAAAGCACAGTGTAACTCACTTGAAGCAATCTCTACAGTATCCTCAGCTTAGCTTTCTTCTGCTGGATACAGACTGCAGAGATGTAAATGCTGTGCCAGTGGGTCTGACTATTTTCAAGCCAAAGCAGCAACATGGATCCCACTGAATCCCATAACTTAGAATCCCTTAACTGAGAAAGCTTCTGGCAATCCCTCTAGTTTGTAGTTTCTAAGAGCAGAAAAAGTAAATACCACAGTAGCCCAAACACCCAAGCTACATCAGACTGTCTCTACATCTGATCTAGCTCATACGCACGCAGATATAATTATCTACCATTATCCTTTTTTTTAAGTACAGATTGACATCCAGACTAAACAAGCCATTAATGCAGGAGCAGCTCTGGGTTTATTTCTGGAGAAAGGGCTCCTTTGTGAGACCGCAAACTTCCCATTTAACTAAAGCTCTGTGCGGGGTTCTACACCTGTGGTTACTATAACTTGTGGTTTGACTGGATGTGCCTTCACCAAGTAGAGTCTAACGGATTTTATTAGAAAAGCAAAACTTTTGCTGTCATTAGCTTTTGTTGCCTGTCAGCCCTTGTCCTGTACACAGCTTATCATAGCACAGACTCAAAACTGGAGACCATTTTTCTTACCTACAAAACTATCAGAGTTATTTTCTAACTACTTCAGCTCCATGGAGCTCAAAAATAACAGTCTACCATTAAAACAGCTTTAAATGATCTGAGGAGCCAGACTTCGAATGAAAGGGGAGCCACAGGAACCTATAAAGGGAGAAGAAAACATGAATGAGACAATTAGGTAGAATTTTGGTGTCAGGAAATTGTATGTGCCACAGGAGGGGAACTCACCCACAGCTCCCTTCCCCAGCAGCCAGGCTCTGGTTGCAGGCACTGCCATGTGGAGCCGGTCACTCTTTTTCAGGTCAGTGGAGCTCTGAACCAGAGGCCTGTGAGGGATCCCCTGATCCCTGACATCAGTCCCTACAATCCTAGAATGGTCATGCATCCAAGTATCAGCTACACAGCTTCCAGTGCCCCAGTAACAATGTCAGTCTGAATCTCACTCTTCCTCATTTCCAGCCCAAATAAATGCACGGCCACTTCTTTTGGACCACCTCTTTCTTCTAGCTTTAAATATCTCTTCTGAATTCTTTTCCTTTGGTGTTTAAAAGAAGCAGTAGTATTTTTTCTCAACTTAATTTTCCTTAACTAATCAAGGCACAATCTTTTAGTTCTTTCATATACCAGTAGCTCCAGTCTCCTGATGTCTTACCTTAAAAGCCTATCTGTACACCTCTTCCACTTGGAATTCATCTTTCCTCAGTACAATGACTACAGCTGCAGACATGCTCTTGGTAAGGTTTTACAGATGGCTTAATGCTTGCCCAGCTCTTTTGGAGGAATTTTGCTTGATATATTGTGGTCACAGTACTAGGGAGTGGAAGGGGTTACTGTTGCCCAAGTCATTTTGTGTTGAACACAGCCATGAAGAATTTCTTTCCTCCTGGTTGTTTCCAACTGATGAGCTCAAAGACAAAATTCATATTCATTCCTAGGTGAATGTTTGTGTACTTTGAACTTGCTACATTTCATTCTGCTTCCAGTAATACAGACTTCAGAAATCTCTGAATCATTCCAAAAACTGCTCCAGCTCCCCTCTGTGCAGACAATGGCCTCTCAGACTTTGTAATCTATAAGCTCTGCTAACACACCTTTACTTACATACAGGAAAGAAAGTACAAAACCAGTTCAGTCCGCAAGCAGCCTTCCTTACACCAGCAGGGCAGCTGTCCTTCCTTTAGCTGTAAGCGCTTCATTCTCAGAGGGTCTACAGCACCCGTTTCTGCAGACTTCACAAATACTCAAGACATTGCCTGACAGCTCTACAAAACAGGGAAGTATTATCTATGAATGCTACTGTACAGAGAAAAAACACAGAAGTTATTTTTTTTCTCCCTAAAGTTATTCAGGAAGTTTTAAAGAGTTATAAAAGACCATTGAAAGAATGACACTAAAGTATCCCGGTTCCCCCTCTGTTCCTCTGCCTGCAATATCACCCTCTGTTTTCTCATCCACCACACATACAAGGAAGGAGTCCAGGCTGGGGGTGGCTTCAGGCAGAGGCAAAGTAAGCAGATCCCCAAAACCACAGACTGCCAGAGGGCACCTGGCTGCCTGCTCTGCCCTTCCAGGAAGGCAAGCAGACAAGCTATTTCAGCAGGGTAGCCACCCAGAGAGCACAGCTCCAGCCCTGCCAGAAAAGCCTCCTGCTGTCTCTGCCATGGAGAGTATGATCACAATGCATGGCTTGTTCTTAGTGCCTGCTGTCCTGCCTTTTTAAGAAAAACATATTTCTGCTCTCTTTTGTTCTCCCTCTTCCCATGGCCATTTTTCTTTGTTATATGTGACACTAAAGAGTTTTTAAAACAAGCCCTCACATTCAACAGAAGTCCAATTTTTCAAATAGCACTCATTGCTGAGATCAAACCATCCCTCCCTGGCTGGACCTATGCAAGCACACTCTACCAAACATTCAATCCAATGTTCAGAAATTATTTCATTTAATCTGAGAATAAATTTCAAAAGCAACACTAACTGACCTTTTATTTGATTAAAAAAAACCCAAGAAAACAAGCTCTTGGTCTATTTGTTTGTTCACAGGGAGATGGTAAAATACCTCCCACCTCTCCAGTTATACATACCTTCTTGTAAGTGAGAACTTGTTCTCTGTAATCAGATATCTGGCCTGGCCTGGCCGTAGAAGGAAGATTCCCACCTAGAGATTAGTGCATTGTCAATATTAACAGCTTTCACGAGATTGCTGCATCATGCTGCCAAGCAAAAATATTTGATTCACGTGACCTATGCTGAAGCCCGGTGCACAGTTTGAGGTGCTTCTGGAGTTGTTCTTAGATCAGTTGGGTTTCAGGCAGCAATACGAATGTAACTGACAAAGCAGCAGATGCTGCTGCAAATGCACTAACCTGCACTCATTTTTTGGGACACAAATGACCCAATCACAGCAGGATTTATTACAGCTACCTCTTCTGTGTACACTGTGTGTCAGATCTGTTTTTTCAAAACACATTTTCAAATGGTTCTTGTTTTGAGTAACAACAACCACAAAAAAAGCTAATTCACACTACTGCTCTTCCATGAAAATCATCATAGCTCTGTTTCAGTGAAGGTATTTCTCTACAGAAAAGAGATCTCAGCATACATTACTTCCTCAACTCTATAGGACTTTAAGGAAATGCAAGAATAAATGTAGGAAGGAATGGAAAAGATCTAGAAATCTGATGTATGAAAGAATACAAAAGAGAAAGGAAAACTAGCTGTGTTATCGGAAGGCAGGTTAAAATTTGTAAGGAAGGGAAATGTAGAGAAAGGTAATGAAAAAGTAAATGGAGTCACCATCTTGGAGCTCAGGGGCAGACCAGTGAAAGGCTGCATCATCTTTATTGAAAGAGCAGAGCAATTTTTTTAGCTCTTTTGATAGTAGCTATTGCAAATACTACCACACCCTTGCAGTAGATCCAGGCAACCAGAAATACACTTGTCTAATGGGCCCTTCGTGTTCTTACTCCTCAACTCATAAAACAGTCTTCTTGATGAGAAGTTCAACCTGAACAATGATAATTCACTCATTTACCCACAAGAAAGACTATGTCCTTGTTATGCCTGAAACCTTGTGCCTGATTTGTTCCTGCTCTGTGTCAGCGTCAAAACATGGACTTCAATGGATTGTGTCATTTTTACTGCAGTCAAAAGGACAAGCCAGACCTCATGTTTTTCCTTTCCAACCCTTCCCTTGCCTGCCTGCCTATTTACTCTTTGTAATAGTTCTTTATTTTTCATTGCAGTTTTTCACCTGCAACGTACAAGGATCTGTCTGGGATGCTCTCTCCCAGGGCAAAATATGCTGGAAGTTACCTAAGCCTAATGCTGTGGGTGAGTACTTGCTGCAGTTACATAGGACAAAGAGTAGATCCATTTCTCGATGGGCACTGAAAGTAGAGGGAAGTTTGGGAACTCCCATGCAGGTAGCACTGTTTGAATTGTGTGAAATGAGCGGCAGTGAACAATTTTAAGCCCACCACTCCAACTAGATGAAACTACCAGATGGAAAATTATTTAAAAAGCTAACAAGACTGTCATATTTTGCTGATTTGTCAACATGTGCCTTCTAAGCATGTCTGAAAACAAAACCAAACGAAATCCTTAGAAAGCCAGGGAAAGCAGAATTACAACTGGGCATTTTACATGAGACCAAAACAAACTGCCCACATTTGTAGACTCAGACTTCACTAGCTCATTAGACGCAAGGTACATTTTTCAAGCCCTACATTAACTACTGAATGAAAGAGATTTCTTATAGATCTTTACAATAAGTGTATTTTTAAAAGAAAATCAGGTGGTACAAAAGGAATAGATGCTATATAAAAGCCCATTTCTAGTTGATACACCAAAGAAATTGTTTAAAGGTCATTATTCGCTGGTGTCACTGTCTGATTAGGTACCTCACGGAGTTACGATAGGGATAATTCCAACTTTCAGACACCTTCAAAACCATGATGTCCTGCTGCTTGGGAAAAAACTGTTTACTTGAAAAAAACCTTTCCTGAACTTCTTTACTTTTGGCATAATCTTTGGTGTTGTATTTCCCATAAGAACCCAAAGGAATGGGCTTATTGACTCCATTGGCACTCATTATGATCGTGGTTTTGTTAGATGCTTACATATTCCAAGCACAAACATTGACCATCTTCGGCTGACAGGTCATCTCAGCCCACGTTTAATCCTTGGAACATTTTGTTCTTGTGTGTTTAAGGGCTCTGTGAACACTGTGTTTGTATAAATGGCTGTGCACACAGAACTAAATAATTAACACTAAATACTGAGGTATACCTAAGTACCTGTGCACAGTGAAGGTACTTGGTTGGTTTCAAAAACTTGAGGAGTCAGGCTAGTGTAGTGTACTTAATAACTTAAAGGGTTTGCTTCTTTTCCAGAAATGCTAAAAATGTATAACTGGTTAAAAAATATTTAGAATACGCTATGTGTAACCATGCTGCTGGGCTCACTTGTGTTTTAAAAATGAGGTGTTTATAGACAGCAGAAAGTTTAAGCTCGAAATTAGAGAAGAAGTTCACTGAAGTTTCAGAATTTAGGCTGGCAATTCAATGAATGAGGCTAGGAAAAAAATCCTCTCCCACAAGCAGATCATTCCACAGGTGCCTTCACTGAGACTTCTTGCAGATTCTTTTGAAGTCTCTAAGAGTGGATCCTCTCAAAACAGTGCAAGACCACCAGACAGCTGTATCTGCAATGGCTTCCTGTATGTTTCTAGAAGTCTAACTTTGAAAAAAGGAAAAGAAACCCACGATGCTGGAGAAAGGAAGATGCATAGTTTAACCAAAGCTATGGAGCACTTGACATGAAAAAGAATTTCCCAGAACAGGTGACGAATGAGGACTTCAGAATATAGTCTGATGAATAGAGTACATTCCCAAACAGTACCTGGCTGGAACAGTTGGTTTGACTTGTTCTGTGTGATATAACAGTACCTAAGAGTAGGAAGTGATCTAAAAATATTAGTGTTCATATGTTAGTAATAGTGCTTTTGTAAAGCATTAAAATACTGTCCAAAAGTAGAGATTAAAGCAGACAGCGGATGCCAAATGTCTCTGTCCCATATCGTTGGAAACTGAAATATGCATGTTCACAAATGCCTCCTGGGCACCGATTTTCTGCCTTACTGTCTTGCTTCTTTCCCCGCCCCAGTCATCAGTTTTTCTTTGCAGCTCCATGAATCACAAAACTGAACGTACTCTGAATCACTCCAACACTCATCCAAAAGGTAATTCCCCAAGCAACAATTTGCTTGATGTGGTGATTGCAAACAACATATACGTGGCTGAAGCGCAAGGAGCTGCATGTGACCACCAGACAGTTTTGGCCATCAAGGCCAGCTTAGCTCAGCTGAGAAAAATACTCCACCTTTTAGGAAGCTCAGCTACTTCCCCCAACTTGCTTTTTTTTAACCTCAAATAAATTTGTTTCAAAAAAAAAATAAAGAATATTTTAAAGCTGTCTCGAATAATACAATGTAAACAAGAGACTGAGAGGTACACATGGATATGGACACACAAAAATTTGCAGAATCTCTTGAAATGCTAGCTTTTAATAACCCCATCTTCATGCTCAAGAACCTGCACTTCACAGTCACACTGGGAAGCATTTTTGTGACAATTTGATAAACCTACACAAAAAAAATACACTTTTTTCTGATTTTGATTCTACAAATTAAAATGGGTTTAAAAAAAAGAAAAACAAAAAAGGGAAAATAAAAGAAGGAAAACAGTAAAAAAAGAAAAAGGAAAAAGAAAAAGCGAAAGGGAAGAAAAAAAGGAAAAAGAAAAAAGAAAAAGAAGAAAGAAAAAAGGGAAAATACAAAGAAGAAAAACAATAGAAAAGAAAAAGCAAAAGGGAAAGAAAAAGAAAAGGAAAAGGAAAAATGAGGAAAAGAAGAAAAGAAAAAGAAGAAAGAAAAAGGAAGAAAAAGAAAAAAAAGAAGGAAGAAAAAAGAAAAGAAAAAAAAAAGGAAAAAAAGTTGATTTTCTCTCCCAGTACAGCAGCCTGTCTTGGGTGTGGATGGGTTAAGAAGCTCTCCCTTTGACAGTCCACCTTCTTGCACCCACAGGACAGGAATTTCTCTCTATTGCCTGTCTCTCCCATTCAGTTCCTCAGAGGGTATCCTGTGAGTACCTTGCTCTCTCCCCCTCTCTCTGCCGACAGGAGGACCACTGTATTTTAGCCAACCATCCAAACTCTCTCTTCATTCACTAATGGGTTCTAAAGATGGGGCAAAATTGACAACCCCAATTTGCACTGCCTAACCCTGATTCTTTATGCGGTCACACAGACATCACCTCTACCAGGACACAGGAATTATCCCTCAGCAAAAGGTGATGGAAGTTCTCTACACCTCACTTTTTATGTTGGAAGTCTTATAGGCCTGTTTGTTATCCACTTCTGTGGATTACTAAGCTCACACTTCTATCTCATTGTCTTCCATGTCTTTGTACATGGAGCTTTTCCTCTTTCTGCATTGTCCCTTTGCCAGATTCTGCATGTTTGAGTTTCTAGGAGCTGGTGCCTTGTTTCATTTTCACGCCTTTACGACTGTTTGAATAATGGCTGCAATGCCTAGCAGCATAATGAAAGACCCCCCAGAAATCAACCACATGGATAAATGCTGCTCCTTGTACTTCAGAACACCTTCATCCTTTACCTCCGTGCACTTAGTGCAACTCTGGAGCAAGGCCTTGGCCTTCAGGTGTGCCAGGTGGGCTGTGTCCCAAAAGAAAGGATTCAGTCTCCCCCAGACTCACCCAAATGTGCCTAGGGTTCAGAGCTCTGCACCATCATTTGCATTCAGCACCCAGGGGCTCCCTGTGCTCTCCCTTCCCCCACCTCTTAGCCAATGCCAAACTCCTTACTTTTACTTTCCAGGGTCTCTTTACAGGCATATCCCCCTCCTGCCTGCCCATCCTCCTCCTCCTCTCCTGGTCTCCATCTGCTCAGCCTGGCCCTCCCTGCCTCCTTTCACCCCCTCCCTCCAGCCCCTTTGTGTTCCACTCACATGCCTGCTTGCAAGCTCTTTTCATGCTGTCTCTGTGCTTGGATTTCTCCTCTTAAACTCCATCTGGCATGCATTCACTCTCTCTTCCTCCCACCTTATAGCCCTTCACAAAATTAACTTCAATGAGACTTAAAACAGTGGCCTCCGCTACATTCAGAAAATGCCTTTAAGCTTATTCACATTAATCTGGAAAACTCACTGGCATCAGTCAGCTGAATTAGTTTTTCCAGTAATCATGCCTGCCAGTCTTGCCTTCATTCACTTTCTCCCGTCTTCCCTCTCACCCCCACTCCATGTTGCACTTCCCTCCTGCTCTCCTTTTAGCTCGGGATGGAAGCTTTTCAGGGCATCTTTATCTTGATCAGAAAGTGCCATGCATGTTGATGGAAAGTGAGGATTGTGCTGAAAGGAACCAAAATGTCCTGCTAACTTCAGACACTGCTGAGCTGTCTTAGTAAACACCAGCCAGAAAGGATGAGTTGAGAAATTACAACTAGAGATTTGGCTTGTGTCAAGAAGTGACTTCCTGAAGTAAAGACTGATAACCCCTTCTTTGACAACAGCTGGTGTTTTGCCCTCCCAACTGAAGGTGACAGAATCCACCAGGAAATTCTTGCTGCCTTCCAGCACACAGGAGTAGCACACAGCAATAACCAGGCTTCCCAGTATCTCCAGGCCTGCAGTGGGTGGCCTTTTCTAAATTGCATTTTACATGTTTTCCACATCACCACGCCAGATCTGACATTCCTCTTCCACAAACACCAGACATTGAATTTCACTACTAACACAGGAGCAACAACCATTGTGCTGCTCAAGTTTTGCAGGCTGGTAACCACATCTGTCTGCCCTGCCTTCTTCCACTGAGCTAGAGATAAGAGGTATAAATCCCAAAAATGAGCTGTGAAGAGTTTTTTCCCCTCCTAACATACAGAAGAGAGTAGGTCGCTTGATTATTTTTATAATGGTAGCACTCAAGAGGGCCTCTGGGGACCCAGGTGTTGTGCAATGCCTGCTCTGGTGAGTCTGTTACCCAAACCTTCTATGGATATTCCAAGTAAGGGCAACTACTGCTGGGGAAAGCACTCTGAGCAAGTGGAAAGGGAAGGTACAGAGGCCAGGGACAAGAAAAAGAGGTGAAAATGGCTCCTGACTGGCTGTAAAGGTAGAAGAAACCACGCATCCTGTCTGTGAGAGACACAACTGACCCTCTTACCTATTCCTTGGGCAGTCTTGATGGTAATTTGAAACCATATAATTAATACGTAATGGGTTGCTTCAACATAGTAGACTAGTAACAAACACAAAAAGCAGCACATGTTTGCATGTTGGCAGTGCCATACTGAATTAGCATCCTCAGTAACAACAAAGAAAGAGCAAAAAGATACCAAAACAACTTCCTTCACAGGACAGAGCATCAAAATCAGTGCAACGGTACAAACCTAGAGCAGAATGGGTACCTCAGGATACTAAAAGCATTTCACCTTCAGGCTGATCACGCCAATAATCGAGAACTTAATGTCCTAAGACCCAATACAGCACTCCTCAACACTTAAGAAAAGGGGCCTAATTTCTTTCAAAGTGATATGCTTTCTTTGAAGTACAGCTCAGACCTTTCTCTGTGCTCTGATACCTTTTTCACTGCCTGTAGGACACTAATGGTTTCAAATACTTTCTCCAAAAGAGAGGGCAACCACACTTGAAAACACACCTCTAGAACGAAAAATTATTAACAAGCCTTCTCAGTAGTTTCAGCAGTAGCAGTTTCAGGAAGAAACAGAGGACTGAACTGGCTTGCAGATTTAACTCTCTTTATTCACTTGTAAGAGTCCTTCCAGACACAGCAGAAGAAAACAGGGCCATGAAACTGCTTCTGTACCTAAATCTCAGTCCAGGACTGCCAGTCTCAAAGCTATTGGTGAGGAGCAGCTGGAGTTTCCACGCCTCGGATAACTTCAGCATCTTGGTGATATTTTCATGGGCCACAATTTTTATTACAGAGAGCAGCCTCCCACCTGAAAAGTAACTTTAACTTTTGAGAGACTGATTATAACTAACTGATTATAACTAAATCCTGAGATGAACCTCAAGACTCCTCCTTTCAGATTATTGATCTTCAGTTATTAAGTACTTGTCATGAGAAGGTGTTAACTAATCAAAGCATCTGACTTCAGGAAAGAGCTGCTAACACCCACGAAAACTAATTTCAAGTATTTGCAAAGCATCATGCACCTTTCTAACAGTACTACAGAAATCTGTAGCGCTGAGTGTTTTTCTTTGCTAGACTAGCAGAACCCCAGGGACAGTCCTCCTTTTTTGACTTAATTTAGACTACATATTTACCAGTTTGCTTGTCAGGACTTCGAAGCAAGGACAGCCTACTGCTCTGTGAGCAGTATGACAAACTAGCACAACAGACCTCTGGTCTGGGTTAGTCCAAGGCAATTCTGGAAAAAAAACAGCAAGTGGACAGCACAGGGGTCAGGGACACAGAATAACTACCTTAAAAGCATCACTTTCAATTAGCCTTTCTTCACTGCAGTTTAACAGCAATTTCTGCCTCTAGAACTCCAACAGTATCACAGTGGTCTTGTCCCAGTGTCTACTACAGTGCCATAGTCGTAAGACCTTGACACAAGCAGTGTAGAGTGGAATATTGGTGTGGAGAAAGACTACACTGAGCCTCCATGCATGTATAAACAGCGTGCGTGAATGCCAGGGAACAGGAGCGATTAAGGAAAACCTGATTTAAAACACCTTGTTACTTCGCAGTAACAGTCCAAAATGCTGTAGCCATAGCACAGTGTTAAGATGTGGTTGGTTTAGCCACTGCTGTGAAAGACTAAGTTTTATTCTGCTGTTTTTTAATAAGAGGGAAGGAAATGCCTCACATTGCTCAGCAATGATTCCTTTGGGCAATTAGGAACGACATCAACAGGCTGGAGGGAGGTTTGCCCAGAAAAATGAAGGGCGCGGGCCAGAAAGCAACAACAGCAGACCCTTGGAGGTTTGAAAGTAACATGAAGGATACCCAGAGGCAATACCAGGAACATCTTAAAACAGGGAAAACAGCAGTAGCTGCATAAAGCCCATGCTGTTTTCTGTTTTCAGGTTTACAAAAGCTTCTGCAAATGAGTAAGCCATGTGAAAATGTTAAAAGGTTACAGATAAGACACGGAGTAAACTCAGCTGTATCTGTGTCACAACCAACAATATGCTACATTCCTAACTAGAAGATCCTGGATACATTTTGGAAGGGACTCAAGCTGCCAGGCTCAAAGCCAGCACAATCTGTGGGTGGGTGCTGGAAGCTTGCCTTCAAATTCTCTCCTTGCCAGCTAACCTATGGAGTAATAATGGCATCAGTTTTGGAGGGAGATTTCATAGTGTTTAAAGCTAGAAGAGACCACAGGTTGATCTACCATGACCTCTTATTTAACACTGGCCATTAAATTTCACTACTGCCTTTTCTATTGAGAATAATGATTTTGGTTATAATAAAGCAATTTATTCTTCAGACAAGCAAGCTATCTCCATGCTGTGAAACTATGATCAGGAAGGGAAGATGGCACTCAAATCCTTGCAATCACAGGTGTGGTGCGACCACATATTCCTTGTAGGTGATTCACACACCCATCCTGAGAGAAAAATCTGGATGTTTCTCAGGTCTCAGCTGAGTGACCAGCAGAATCACTTTTTGCCCTGGCTGATGTAAATCTGGTTAGCAGTTTCACATGGGGTGTAAGAATATCAGACACTAGACAGTTATCTTAAAATGAGAGCTCCCTCTACTACCCACCCGATCAGATCTCTCATCTACAACTGTGGTTTGGCTTTGAGTTGCCAGAAGAAGGTAAAAACACCCTCAGGACACATCTCGCTAACTGTGCATCAGAGGGAAATACCCTTCCTCACCCCTGTGAGGAGCCAGCTGGAGCCCTGGAGCATGACTTTAACACGAGGTTGTCTTCCAGAAAGGAAATGGGGAAAGACAACAGGATAGAAAGATGAAGCACAAAAACAAAGCACAGCCTCAATTCCAAGTAAATCTGCCACCTTCTGACTGCAATACACTACATGGGAAAACTATAGAGTAAGCATTTTCAAAGCCCACACTCAGAGGTAGAATCATAAATTCTCAATCTCTTCTTCTGGCCCTACCCAACGTTCCAAAAGCAGCAGCAGAAGGAATTTCTAACAAAGAAGTTAAAAGAAGGTAGATTAAGCCCACTGAGATTATAACAGCATGGGAAATAAACATAACAAACCTCTGAAAAATAAGAGAGCAAACTAGGCTTGAGACATAACAAAGCAAGCATTAATCTGAAAGTATGGAAGAGAGAACCCGTTTATTCTGTATGTGAGGAAATAAATATTAGCAATGATGACAACATTTTCAAGTGAACTGAAGAGCACAGGGAGCCGAAAAATGGTCATGAACAAGGGATAAGCAAGCATATTTGAGGGACAGAGGGAGATGAAGCACTATGACAGCATGAGTTACCTAGAGATGTGAGATGAAAACCATGACTCATTCACTATTTGTAGAAGTATTTTCCAAGTATTTGGAAACAGACGCCATAGTTCCAGAATTTTGCAAATAAAGATTCTAGAAGATAGATAGGCTGACATTATCTTCCTAAAAGACAAACACCCACATTTTTTTAAACCCTCTGAGATATTTATGAGTAGCCAGGGGTGCACTTGGAATTGTGAAATTTAATTAGTGAGTCACTACAGAATTATGAAGCGTGAATCAGGTCAAATTCATTTTTATGCATTAGCTCTTGGTCTTGGTTCAGGCAAGGAACCAACAAACCCAACATAACAGATCATCAAGGATATTTGCTTTTTAATCAGGTTCCTTGTGGACTGGATTGCCAAGTAATCCACTTCATTCATTAACAGCAGTTTTAAGAAATGAGCCTGATCCTGCATCCAGCATGTTAAAAAGCCTATCAACTATCCCTGTTGGGAAAGCCTTCTACTTAAAGAACAGGAGCAAGGAGGCAGAAATCTGAATCCCAAGGGTTTGTCCTCTGCCCTAGAGCTAGTGAAGAGCAGAGCACCATGAGGACTCTACCCCTATCATTCCACTGACCATTTACATCAAATACAAGAACTTCACTGTCCCTTTCACTGTACTCTCCAGGCAAGGCTTCCCCAGCACTTCCCAAAGGCAGCTGTTTCACACAGACATCCACAGCTGGTAAAGGCTCAGCAACTCATCTCAAGTCACAGAGCAAGTGTCTGGGTTTATGCCGGAGAAGCACTCATGGTTTGGCCAATGAGAACAAACCATCAGTGGACTTCAAAGATGGGCTCACTTCTACCAAGGTCATGCTGAGTGCTGTCTCTAGCATCATTCCTACTACTGCAGCTGCAGAATTTCTTCCTCAAGTCCCTCTGCTGTTTCTAGTTCCTTTTACTGTGGAAAAAAAATGAATCATTTGTTCTTGCTTTCATCGTCAGAAATACTCATCTCTGTGATGCGCCCATATTCCCTGTGATAATCAATCTTTTCACCTCCCTCTGCAAGTCAATCCCTGATCTGATGATTCTGGCCTTCCATTCTCTGCTCAGACAGAATAACATTAAAGAAAGCTAGCAGCTACTTTTTTGCAACAGGGAAAGCATGCTTGACAAACCCAAGTACTTACAAGAGTAATATAGAAGTAGCATCCAATCGCATTGTGCAGTTATTTGCTATCAAAAATGGATGTGTATGAAATAACTGAACAAGGAAAGGGTTATTTCAGCTTTCACATGTGTCTATTTGAAACTTCTGTGCTGAGTACAGCAACTAAGAATGAAATAACTGCTCTAAAATGTCATTAATTGTTCCGTTTCTTCACTTAATGCAGCTGACAATAGTTGTTATATGCTTATGCATTCTTCTTTTGACCATAAGCACAGACATTCTAAAACATTCTAAGAAGAATGTTTTATTGTTTTAAAGTCGCAGTAACAGTGCTTGAGCTGCAGTTATAAAAACTAAACAATCAAGTTTTAAAATCATGTTAAACTCGGTGACCCAAAGGAAGTTGTCCAGAGCATAAGGCAGGGATATTGGGATGTAATCTGAGTGAAATCCTACCAAAAAAAACCCCAAACAACCCCCAGAAAACACTCTTATTTTACACCAAGCTGTGAATAACTGAAGCCAAAAGGCAAAAGGCAGCGAATTTTTATAGGAAACCTGGAGTACAATATGGTGTGCACTAAGAAGATACTTGCTGGAAGCACAAAAACAAAAAGCTTTCCTTGTGGATTTAGCAACTTTTGTTCAGTTCTACCACCCAGCCCAGTCTCGTCTCTCGGATACTTCACACGGCAGAGTTTCTGTGGTCTTCCATCCAGAGATGCTGTAGACAATTTGACTTCCTGCTGATGGCTCACTTTACTCCCTGGCTACAAAACAGTAGGTATCAGCACAGGGATCCTGTGTTCAGCTTAGCAAAGGAAACATTTGTAACTTTCCAAACCTACTTTCTGGCTTTTCCCCCATTACCTAAAAAATGAAGACTTGAAAATAGTTTGTGTCAGACTAGTTCTGTAAACCAAGGTTCTATATTAAAAACTCAGGAGCTAAATTGCTAGGCCCCAGCTAAGCTGGCACTGTTTTAAGTCTATGCAATCACTGCTTGCAAAAGAATGAGAAAGTTCTAAGCAGTAGTCTCAGGCTAGAAGGTAGCTAAACCCCACACATTACTAAACCAACAGCATTCAAAAGCAACTTCTGCAAAGAATCCCCAAGGTACTTTCATATGCAATAAAGAGAAGATACCAGAATTATCTCAAAACTATTAAATTAAAACGAATCACTTGAGATCCCTGTGGTTAATAAAGAGCTGTGGAGAGACTACATTCTGTATTTTCAGTTTCTCTGAATATTTTTGTTGCAATGAAATGAATTAAAGGATGTATGCACTAGTTCAGCCTATAGCAGACAAGCACACTACAAGATTGTATTACTGGTGAGACATGCAGAAGGTTTTTCAGGTTCCCTGAACTCTTCTTAGTGCTCACATATAGTGTCCTGCTGCAGTGGTGGGGAAAGATACTACTTGCCGATTGACCAAGGGTTACCAAACACACATGCTTACAGGTGAAACAGCAGAAGCAGCTTAGGTAAATATATTTTGAATTTGTAAAGGCAAAAGGGGTTATCTTGTCTTCATCAGCACACAGTAACTCAATGGTGAGCCAAAGCCCATAAAAACACCTTCCTATACTCTGGCAAGGCAGGCATGGACAATAATGAGGATAGCATTATACTACAGATTTCTATGCTCTGTACAAGTTCTGCAGCCCAAATGTAGGGGAGGGAGACAGAAGCAGTATGACTTTCTTCTGTTTGTCAGCTCTAAGCTTGAGGGAGAAAGAATGTCTTCCAGTTTTATGCCCGCAGGTATTTATTGTTTAGTATTTCCATTTTCCCTGCATCCTCATTAGCTGACTTCACCAACTTCATCAGGGAGAGATCATGTCATTAAAAGTTGCAAGTGGTTAAGTTGTTCAGACGCAATTCAGCTGAAAGGCAGGGCATGGAGGAGAAGATAGGTTTGACACCTAAGGCCTCAAACTAGATGCAGTTAATGGCTCTGCAAGAGACTCCAAATACAATTTAATCCCTCTTTTGACACCATTTAAAACTAAGATAATGGTACTTCTCGACCTTGTGAGAACGATGTTAGGGCTAAGCCTCTACTGTTAGAGATACTCAGATCTGTTGACAACTGTGAGTTTCAGCAACTTCTATAATGAGTGACAATTGGCAGCAGAGTACATGCACCTATATCTTCACATACATGATACAAGCAAAACAAACCCCACATTCCCTTTGCATCAGCTCTGCATCCTAAATGACCGATTCTGGTTTCCCATACTTTCAATGTACAGAGTCTAGAGATTACATTCATTTTACTGGGTATACAACCATTAGCCACCAGCAGCAAATACTGCATCAGGGAACGAAGAAGTAAATACCTCAGAAACCTGAGTGTGCGCGTAACAGTGGCAAAACCACCGCTTCCAGCCTGGAAACTTCTGGATCTTGTTCTCCCTTTCTGCAACAAATTAAAAAATTGCATGTGACCTGACTATTTTCTGCACTCCTAACCTTTAATGTTCTTTCCTCTTGGCTGGCAATACTTAGATTGCGGTCCCAGCAGCGTATCCCATTAACCAGGCAAACGATGATACCACAACTCCTACTTTGAGAGGATTGTGCAGGCTGTAGGGTAATGGGGCTGCACACTCCACAGAGATGCAGCCAGCAGAGTGCAATCTCCTGAGTCCCTGCAGTGCTGGCCTGTTCTGCTCCTCTCCACAAGACATCAAGGAGAGGGCGGCAAGGAGACAGTGCATTCCTTACATGTCAGTCAACTCTTCCACCCCTAGAGCCTCCCTTCATGGGCAACTCTTCTTTTGCTCAGTGTCTGGCTCGGCGGAATAGCTAGTTTGGAGAGGCAGGTTGGTTTTGTTTCTTGAGTCAACTAAGTATTTTGGGAAATGCACTGCCACATTTTCCAAACGTCTCGATAACAGTGAGAAATCTTATATAGGGTGACTCACTACCTCATTGGGCCATTCTACAGAGAACAGAAAGGAAAACACTGAACTTTGAAAGAGTTGCGAGTTCTAGACTTCCAGTTAAATAAGAAGAAAGTTAAATAGTGACAGGTCTGATTCACTTATTTAATTCATAGTGACTGAATGAGCAGGAACATTTTTAAGTTGCTTCTGATCTTTTGTTATGAATTTGGAATAGCAGGAGTATTTAAAACAATCATTTTCTCCAACTTAAGAAAAATTGCAAACCAAACCCCAAAAGAGAGCAAACAAAACTGAAGAGAAAGCAGTTTGTGATGGTCCTTACCACCTAAGACCTGCCCACTGCACTCCCAGTCAGGGCAGATCAAAACAAACACTTTCTGAAACAAAGAACTTTCTTTACTCATTCATGTATCTATGAAGAAGAATGAAGGAAATAAGTCTCGTTAATTGACAGGATTTTCTGCTCCCTCCTTTGCTTGAAAGGTAAGTGAGCTTCATATCTATCCCCAGAAGAAGCTTCAGTACAGGTGTTATTTTTTAACATTTCAGCTCCAAGAGAAAGGAAAAAAAGGCCTTTAGAGTGGATTTTCTGATGTTTCATGAAATCAATAAGTCTTCAAAGTATGTGGATCAGAGAACAGAAAGAAAAAAGTAAGCAGGGACTTATTTTTTCCCTTTTCTTTTTAAAACCACTGTCATGTGGACACCATCATGTCACTACATGAATCTGAAGCAGTCCAAGTTTCTGGAAATCACTACCTGAAGATGGGTATCTTTGAGGAGAGAGTCTCCAACCTACAGCCCATAAGCATGATGGCAGCTCCTGCAGAGGCAGCTGAGCTCCCTGTGAGACAGCCTGCTCAGGGACCTCCATCCAAAAGCTGCTGCGGCCTGGGTCTGGCTGACGGGGGAGCACTCAGGGGACACGGTGCTGCACAGCCCACCTGGGGAAAACCAAGCACTGCAGCTCTGGTAGCATGGGATTTGTCACCAGAGTTCTAGCAAGCATGGAGAAATGCAGTGGTATTACTACTGCAGTATCTAAACCACAGTCACCTACGAACTATGAAAAAAAACCAACTCCATCCCAGGCAAACCAGTGCAGAATCCTGGGAGGTGAGGAGTGATTCACTGCCCTCATTTGAAGACAGGGGAAGAAAGCAAATCCCCTGAACAAGCTTTTGTTCATCTTCCCTACCCACTGATTCCCACCAACAATTAGGATGTCCTGCTGACTCTAGATGACAAAGTACATTATTCCTGACTTATGGTTATAAACGAGCATCCTTGTGTTCCTCCTGAGACTTGGGTAGGAGCTTTCCACAAACATCATTAGATGTCAGTCCTTCAGTAAAGCACCCTGGCACTAGAAATCATATCCAACACCTAACACAGGATTGGACTGGTCAAATACAGCATTGGTTGGTACCACAACATCACTATGGGAACAGGGCTGCATGGAGGAGTCTGAAAACGCTCTCCCTCACCTTCAGTTCAGCGAAGATCACATTAAACTCAGTTGCTTTTTTATTTTTTTAACTTTCCATAAGGCTTTTCACTGCTTCTGCTCCAAACAACACTGAGTCTGCAGTTCAGGAGAGAAAGGTCATTTCTTTAAAACAGGGCACGAAACTGAAGTACCAAAGAGTTCTGTCATTTAAGAAATTAGAAGAGTAGAATGAAACTAAATTTCCTTTAATTCTTGCCCATTAGTGCACTCAAGCCCACTTCATACTTGTTTACTGCCTAGTATGAGAATTACTGTGCAGCTCTAGTTAATAATTCTGCTCATGAATTAGGCTACTATTGGGGCAGCATGCAAATCGGTTTCATACCATCATAAACCAGAACAATTTCCCAGCAAAATTGTTCAGAACAAAACCATTGACAAGCCTTGCTCACAAAATATTAATCTGTTTGCAGATTGAGTTACTGCCCCAATATTTTTTAAAATTCAGACAAAAAACTCACAAACAAAAGAATTCCATGAGAAAGGAACCTATTATTTATGAAGACAGTTAAATGTGCGATTACTTTCTCCCACTGATGGAACAAAATACAAATCAGCCCGGGATCACCAGATCATCACATGGGTTACCAGAGCCCACTGACAGAGGCTGCATAGTGTTGTACCAGAGGGAAACAGCCAGACTCAAGTCTCTAACTCAAAAGAAAGCAAGCAGATCGCAACCTGCACGCGAGATTCCTGAACCATTAAGCTGTGGTTCAAATAGGAAAAAACACCCACGGCAACAGTAAACAGGGGTTTATAATTATAAAGGCAAATCGCTCACTGTGCAGGACTACTTTTTCATAAGAAAATATACAGAAATACACTGCCAGTGATCTGCAGCTGCATGCAATTCTGTAGACACCACATAGACAGCCACGCTGCTCACTTCTGCCTCCACAGACAGAACCAAACATTTATCTTTTCTCAGTTCTCACTGTAGACTTTTAGAGTTTTAAGAGTTTTAGAGTTTAAAGGCTGTGTCATGGTTTGAAAACATGGTTCACTCTGCCCTGTAGGAAGTCGAATTAGACGAGCACAGAAGTCTTTTGACCTTCATCAGCTATGAATCACCCATACATGATAGGATGTTACTGTATTTTAGCCATACGGAAGCATGACACGCACTTTGTACAACAAACTGGACTAACACCCCACAAATTAGCCAAGGTCACGTTCACCCCTGATGCACACAGGGACTCTTAAGAGTCAACAGGAACAGTACGTGCACCAAAAAGTGGACTTCTGCCCCAGAGCCCTGCTGAATTAGGTCGTAGAGCCATAATACTGTAATGATCTTTTACATATCCACCTTCCACACATCTTACAACAGCCAAAATGCATGTGCTTCCCATACATAGATTCAGTGCATGTATTTTATAGCAAGATATGACTAGACTGCTGAATTTAGCAATTCCCTTTGTTCTATTCACATTTTTTCATATAACACCTTTCCATTTGGTCTCTAGATGCTGATCTTCCTTTGGAAACCTATACTTTGCTGCTCATTAGCTTCTCCCCACAAAAAAAAAAAGTAAAGCAAAAACTATAGCCTGTCTTCCATCTTGCTCTAGGAAGAATCTCACAGAAAAGACAGAAACCTCACAGATACTGCCAGAGCAGATTTTGTACAGCAAGGACTTCTAAAGAAAGTTATAATTAGAGGCAATCTTTAATCACACTTTATTCTCACCACCCTTCTTTTTTGGGGTTCCAGTTTCATTTTCTAATAAAGAAGATTCACAGGAAGCTGCATTTTTATCAGTAACTCTACCCCAGTCTGTAACTTGACCCAGGACTGATCCTGCACAACCTTAGCAGGGACAGCATGGGAAGGGAGGGAACTGATTGTGGCATTTAGCACTCCATCATGTTAAGGTCTCCTTCCAAGGGCCCATGCTAACCAGGGAGATGAAACTCTCCTCCCACCTCTGCTTGTGCTAGTGGAAAATCTTTGCCCAGTGGAACCCTCCTTCCTGACCTGCCTTTCAATAAAACCAGGAAATCATCATGCGCTGTGAAACAACAATCACTGTGCCTTCTGCATTGCTAACACAACTACCTAAACAATACACACTTGCTAATCCTCCACCTACAAGAGGGTATATTACTATGAACACAATGAACACAAGCATCATGAATCACAGACCATGAATCCTAGTCTCAATTCTGCTCCACAGCAGCATCAGCCTTCCCCCACTCAAATTACCTCTTGCTCCTGCACACCATCCTTTTCTGCTACAAATTAATGCTGTAACCAGTATCTGACACTGCCAGTGTTTTGTGTGGGCAAGGAGAAGAGCCTAGTGAAGAGAGTGCAGAAGAGCAAGCTCTTAGTCTCTCCACTAATTAAGAGCGTAGACTTAGCAGGAACGGTAAGGGATGGAGATGTGGGTGGAAGGTATCGCTGCCTTCCTTTTCCAGATTCTTCCTTTTTTTGGTGTTGTGTCAGCAATGCTGCACATATATCAGCTTTTGATTTTTATGCCTTTGTGGCTTAGGGCCATCAGGGTTGCTATATACACACAAACATACAACATAGCTGTTTCACAACAAAGATTTTTGTGCATTAATGCTGCAGAGGGTTTGCCATCAGAAAGTGTTACTGAAGATGAGAACATCAGTTCTAGCAACAGATTGATACAGAAAAGTGTTATTTCATACACAGAGAAGAAAGAATGGAAACATGAGGAGAAAGGGAATATCAAATTCTTTTGCAGATATTTATGAAACAACAGGACTGCTCAGATGTACTTGTCCAAATTATTTTCTGATGTTAACTTCACAGGCTTCAGAGGAGTGAGAATAAAAATATCCGCTCCTGAACTGTATCATCTGCTCACCATACTCGTATAGGTGGGCAGGTTACCTTTAGAATTATAAATCAGAAATTGAAACAAAAAAGGAATTAGTGGATGCAGCTCACTCAAAATCAGCTTGCCTACATTAATGTCATCTTCTTATAAATGAGTCACTAAAACAGGAAGGTTTGTTTCATGGATTTCCAAAAAATTCAGGCATGATTCTAAAAAACACATGAAGTTTAATATTAACAATTCAGACCCGTGCCTGCAAAACTCAGCTGATCTTGCAGAGGGTTTAACCTTCCTGAGATGCTTCTTACCAAATGAGGCAGAAGTGAGCAGAACCACAAGGAAAAAAAATAAGAAAGAGCGAATGCAGTCTCAGATGCACCACAATGGGAATTATCACTTCTCACCGGCCTTCAGGAGAAAAGGAACACTGGCCACATTGGTTTTTGCCTAGTTACTCTTTTACCCAGGTTTGCTCATGTTTCCCTAGTCCTGAGAAACCTGACTGAGGCTCACTGAGGAATAATCAGATGAGCAACAAGGCATTTTAAGGACTGTCACTGCAAGTCTGCATTTGTTCAAGAGGGCTGGTCTTATAGAAGGAAGACCACAGGAAACTTAACAACATGGGCTACACAGTCTGAGATTTGGATTGCTTTTTATTTCGTTTCCACATTGCATGTGACAATGAAAGGTTGTGACATTCTAAGTGGTTCCAGACTCCTTCAGGCTGTCCACAATGAATTAAAAAACAATAAAATCCAGATGCTTTTTCAAGTAAACACTTCCTTTCTCAGCAAAGCAAACCAAATGCAAAGGATACTGAGGAGTTTTCTTCTAGTGTGTTTATTTTATATAAAGGTATCTTAACACTTCACAGGCATTTAAGTGTTCTCCTTCCAACACAGTAAAGCCCCTGGCATTCTTTTCTTTATTTCTGGTGTTGGAAGCCAAATTCTTGAGAGAATATTTCACTTATAGGAATGATTTTAATTTGCCTGTAGCTATTTAATGAACTCTACATCTAAAATAACACTGACAAGTTAAATTGGCTCCTGGAACACAGTTTGCAATCAGCGAGAGTAAAATAAAGACATTAGTTGGGGAGAAAAAAAGAGTAAATTCAACTTTCCAAGCACAGAATTTCTGTCCTTACCAAGGAACATGAAATTGCTTACCAGTAAAGGTAAACATACCTACTTCTTATGAACAGGATGAGAAGTGAAAAAGCAAAAATTAATTAACCTGCAAAAATTAAAAAGTATATTAATTGTGTTGAGCCATTTGGTGTAATCTACAACATTTTTCCTAACACTGGTAATGACTTTAAAATGGAATATAAATATTACCCCTAAGTGGAACTGTGTTCTTGAGAAACACTACAAGCATGAGATTCTATTTGCAACGCACTGCAATTTCCTCAGTAAAAAAAAAAATATCAAAACCAAACCAGACACTTTCAGATCCCGGCCTGCAGGTGACAACAGCTTTTCACACCTGGGCCTACCTGAACAGGAATATAAATACCTTGGTGTCGATGCCCTCAATACCAAGAACCATTCAAAGAAAAATATCCCCATAGATGCTACTTTTAGTCCTCTTTCTTTCCTGTCACAAGGGTACTTCCATTTTCACTGCCCTTTCAAGTGCTCCTAGGCCAGAATTAGAAGAAAAAAGTATGCTGAATATTTGCACTGCCAGTCACTTTCCATTAAAGCCCAGCAGCACAGCAGACAGCCTTTAGTAGCAACAACAGGGATCCATTTGTCAGAAGACAGCGGCTTCATTCCCCTTTGCCATACCTATGGATTTCTATAGATCCATCCCCGGTCCCCACTGAGCTGCAGCAGTGGCTTGGTGGAATGCAAAAGCACTAGAGCAGGTTTATTCTGAAATATAGTTCTTGTAAGGACAGTACAAGGCATTGCTTGATCCAGAAGAAGCTCTGAGAGATTAAACAATTCTATACCTGCAATATAAGGACTTATGTTCAAGATTAAGGGATTGCCAGGAAGTTGCTGGGTTTTTTTTTTCTTTTTTTTTATTTAGGATCTTCAGATAACATATATCAATCTGCCTAAGGGGACACCCCCCCCC
>JAOEHY010003101.1:0-17257 GCA_025447955.1 Psilopsiagon aurifrons | reverse complement strand
TGAAAGCCAACAAGAGATTTCAATATAAAATGATAAAAAAGGATCCAACTGTATTTAATACATAGCACGTACCCCAATGTTGAACGCTCAGGGTGATCCTGGAAACCAAGCAGAGATTTCCTTTCTAAGGGACTTTTCCCTCTTTGAAGGAAAAAAAAAAAGAAAGAAAAAGAAAGACAAGAAAGAAAATACAGTGAAACACGAAAATAACAGCAATAACAAACAAATGGAACGAGGTAATCCTTGGCAACAACTGAGATAGTGACTGTAGCCATTGCTTCACTCTTTAAGATGTTAGAAGAACTGAAAATATTTTTACATACTAAAACCTGACATCACAGCCCCTTTCACTGCTTTTTCTGATGCAGTTGCCATTGCTCCCACTAACAGGTGATTGCTTCCTCACACCCATCACACTTCCTCTAGCTTTGGGTAGCGTTGAAACAGGTTCTTTCCTCCCTCCCCTCTCTGGCTGGACATTTACCTCTCCATGGGGGAAATCGGTATCAGTCCCACCATAACTTTAGATAGTGGAGATTTTCAAATTACTTCATTTTAGCTGTTATGTGCTCTCATTTCTGGGGGAAAAAAAAAAAAAACAAACCAAAAAAAAAACCTTTTGTGTTGAAAACAGCCTTTTAACTTATCACATGTCCTGAAAAAGCAATTCGGAAAGCCTTACAAAAAACACCCTTGCAAGGAAAAAAGGGTAAAACATTCTTTAAAGATGGCTCAGACAGAAAGAATATAAATTTCTTCTGACCAGGCCACATCACAGAGGTTTACTTGATAAAAGCAACATGTTGATTTATTCCATTCCTTTCCCCTGCTGCCCAAGCTGTGAAATACAGGCAGATGATGCAATCCCTTAGAGAGGGAAGGGAAAAAAAAAGGGGAAGAAGAAAACAGAAAAAAACCCAACAGCCAGCAAGCAGGCAAGAGACTGCTTCACAGCATAGAATATTGCTGGCATGTCCAGATTTACGTAACCTGTTCCTGAAGGGGCTGCAGGAGCTCCCAAGTTCACCTCAGGCAGGACTGGAATAGAGTGTTCCAGACCCCAATGCCTCGAGGGGCTTGGTGCCCACACCAGCGATGCTCCCTCTTGCCTTCAGCAGGAAAAGCATCCAAAACAGACTGACAATCGTAAAACCCAAACAAAGCTGTCATCACCATTTGTGTTTATTAAAACCAGAGTCAAGCCCAACACTGGTGATTTCTCCTAACTAAAGATTAGCAGAAAGTCTTTTGTTCCGATGTCTGAACTCATCAAACATGCTTACCCTTTCAAAACAAAACACAACTAAACAAAAGCAGAGGGAGGAATTATAGTCTCTTCTCAAATTGTGTGTGCTCCTTACCAATTTCTGCATAATATGTTTTCAAGACTAAATCACTAAAATGTACTGGAACTCAAGATCATTCTTCCTAAGTGAGATATTAATTATATAGTGTTAATTTGCACATGAAATAACATTAGATTAACATAAAGTTAAAGCATTAGATGATTTTTATAACATGATGGCTTCATTTTTTCCAGTGTAAGAAATGATCTTACTATGATTAATGTATCTTATCCACACAGATCAAATTTGCTGTGAAGTCTGGAAGGCCTGCCTTATTTCAGTGTGGCTTTGAATTAAACAATATCTAGGGTGTTGCTAAATTCCTCCATTTCTCCCATTTTATTTTATTGCAACTTTAGACTCATGGTATTTAGCCTTTTGGACAAATTCATTGGGTTCTGGTTCCAAAGAAACAGCTTAGGACACCCAGTTTTCATTTACATTAATTTAAATAAAAGCTATATTAGTTTTTTGATCATCAAGGATTTACTTAAAATGTGCAATAGTTGAATCCTTCAGTCTCAAAGACTAGAAGATAAGCTGAAAAAAAGAAAAATCAACCTCCATTAAAAAAAAATACCCAACTCATAAAGTTCGCTACAGCATGAGTATAATTAAGAACCAGATAATTCAGTTACTTCCAATTTCAAAATAAGTACATTCATTTAAAAACCATAGTATCTTCCTAGGTTTCATCTTTCCTGTCACAGCCAATTAGTCAAGGGCAACTATACACAAGGGCAGTGCATCATAAGAAATCAAGCAGTGGTTATATCAGTATATACACAGAACAGTAGCAATATCCAGGTATCAATTATGCCTTCTCTCAGCTTTATACACTCAGGGATCATCCCACTTGGATAACTGATCTCTATTAAGCAATGGCTAGACGCACAACACAGCAGCCTGCAGTAGGGAGCAAAGATGACCTTGATCAGCTGAAATAGCAAAGGAAAACAAGGTAGAGGGAGCGTAGTACTCGGTGACATCCTTGCCTTAGAAGTTCATGCCAACAGATCATGAGAAAGCACACAGGTATGTCCTAGGCTGCCTGAAAATACAGTATAATGCCAGAAGTGGACACTTGATTTTAGTATCTATCTTCTGACACAGGAGTCAAGACCAGATCTCTCAAAAGCCAAACCAGTGGAGAAGGTGACTCAGGAAGGCAATGGTACAGATGTTCAGTTGTTCAATAACCACCATCTGCTCTAGTCCATCCCAGGCTTCCCCATTGTAACTGCTTCTTCAAAATATTTATGATGCATGGCAAGAATCTTGCACAGATGAAACACCAGCTGAAGTCAACAGATCTGATTTTGCTCAATGCATAAACACAGTAGGCTTCAGTTCTGCTCTCCGAATAGAGCTAATGGGCAACTGTACCCACCAAGTCTTTCTTAAATAAATAAAATTACAAATATTTAATGTTTTTATCTCCAACCACAGTCTTAGAGATATAAACAGATCAGTCGTGGTGAATACCATGGCTGCGAGCCCCAGACTCTCAATGTTTTGGAGACTGGGGCACCCTTGGATAGACAGTGTTAAATGAGGACAAAGTCGCATTACTGCCATGACACTCACTGCTAGCGTAGTCCAAACCAACTCCACAGCTGAGAAAAATAGCTTAATGCCAAGCATTTACGTAACAGGTGTAAACAGGGGAGGAGATACTCTGGCAAACCTACATGCTCAGTCCAAGACCCATCACCAAGACAATAAAAACAAGGAAAATACATAGGAGGGGAAAAAACCCCAACCTAGTAACTCTACAAACACGCTGACTGCAGTGTTAAACAAATATGCCAAATTACTTTGCAAATTGCCAAGCACAGTACTACAAGGTTTCCTCCTGCACAGTGTCAGTACTGCGACCACAGGTCTGGTTAGGATCACTGTTGTGAAAAATAAAACTTGTGAGATAGGTCACACAGTTTCTTTGAACAATAAATTATCTCCAGCCTGCCCTGAACAGCATTAAAATGTATACAGAATTCAATAGGGAAATTTCGGGCTCTCTTGAAAGTCAATGACAAAAAATCTCCTTTCTTTCAGCACCATCAGGTTTTAACCCCAACCTCATGTTACAACTTATAAAAACTGATCTCAGATAAAGCAAGCAAAATGGTAACACGTGTATCCACAGCACAAGAAACATCCTCAGCTTATGGAAACTGTCCTTTAGAACCTGTAAGGTCAAACCATCCTGCACTCTGTTCCCAGCACTGGTTTTGTACCAGCCATTGAAGTTTGCTGTGTTTCAGCAATCCCAGCTGCATTAGGTGGGCAAAACCACCCCCACAAGCACACCTTTTTTAAAGCTCATCCACACTAAGTGGAGCAGAAAAGTTACATCCAGAGCTACAGTATGGTATCGCTAAGTGTTGACACTGAGTTTAATATGATTAGTAAAACTCTTCCACTTCCCCCGAATTCTTTTTCTTTCCTTTTGTTTTACAGCCTGCTAAAACAGTGATAGTCCACATCTGGTTAGTGTCCGGTTCAAAACGGACAGCAAGCCGAAAAGCCCACATTTGGGATTAAAGAGGCAGGCATTCACCACACAGGGCAGAAGAACCGTTTAATGCTTTTCTGTGCAGCAGCAAGGGCGAAAAAGTGCGCTGCAGTTTTGGGGACATTTTGTTGTGCTTTCTGAAACCCAAAAACTCAGTTCAGATTTAGTTTTCTTGATCCCTCTTTCTCTTCTGAGCAGAGACTATGTCTAATAAAAAGAAAGAAATGCAGAATAAAGATTAAGCTACTTCAAATATTTCCAACAGCAACCACACAACGTGTATACATGAAATGAATTTTTCAGTGATACCTTTATTATACATAAAATGTATGACCCGTTGTTGTTACCAACTAGACACAGTAAGAAAACCAAGTGGTAATATGTAGAAAGGGCACCAGCAAACAATGGAAATAACCATCATATAGGAATACTGTTACAGAGAGACATCCAGCAATGAAGTGATGAATACATTAATGGAAAAATAGGCAAAGATCAAAGAAGGACAGAAACTATGCTACTCGTTAAAAAAAACCTGAGAAAAGTAGCATAAGTGGCAATTCTGAAATTTCCATATCTCCTACATTATCAACATAGGCTCTTTAAGCATCACTATGATGAGTTTACTTATTGTAACAATAGATGAGTAATTACTTAATGCTGTAATGGATTTTATTAAATCTCTTTGAAATGTGATGAGTCTATCAGCAATCCAGCATGTAGAGAAAGCATTAAAATACCCGACATCATTAGCCTCATTTCTGAAAGAAGGTATCAGAAACAAAGGCATGAACATGGGCACAGCTCACCCCATGAACACAGGCATGTGAAGGACAAAAGATCTTTCGGTGACTATTCCTGCAAGAGGAGGTTGTATGACCAAACAAACTCTGAGGGAAAACACAAACAAGCCAAACAAACCCTGGTGGAGGCAGACAAGCAGGGGTAGCACAGCATGACTAAGTACTGGGCTTGTGGACCACACCCCCTCAGGCAGCATTTTGTTTTTCAAGTAAATAGCATCTATTTGGGGTTCTGCCCCATTCCCTTAATTTCCCACCACCCTCCCCTCCCTCCCAAACATACCCCCCACAGTGCAGCAATACAGGATTTTGTTGACATGAAGGGCAGTGGCACAGATACACATCTCACACCATCATTTGCTTGTCCTCACTAGCACAGCTTGCTTTGCCTTGAAATCTTGCTCAACTGTTGAGGTCCAACAAGATGAATTGTATTATTTGTTAACTACAGAAAAGATGCTCAGCAAAGAGAAAATGACAATAAACTCAAAATGTTTCATAGCCATTATGTTAGTGATTTGTTATTGTCAGGGCAACCTTGGATATCTGAAAGGTAGGTCTTGCATTAAAAAAAACACACAGGCAAATAACCCTTCATGTGCTTAGAAACAGAACTCACGATTTTAACACATCTACTAAAACTATTTTCCTCTAGAATGCGATTACAGGTACTTGAGGAAGAAACATGTGACCTTAAAACAGAACACCTCTGAAACCTGCCTACTGCTTTACAACGAACCGCATTGCCACCGTATTGACAATTCATCATTGTACCTGCTGCCTGTGATCCTGTTAACATCACCTTGCTCACAAAGAACTTAGCAGACAATAAAATGAATTGCAAGAACAAAAAAATCCCATTATAAAGGAAGTGCATCCATAAGAATATTCAATATTCTTCCCATGTGGACAAGAACTGGGTCAGAGTTTATCCCAGAGATATACCTGACAAAGCTACGTTACAAATACACAGCGATATAATGAATTAAGCAATAAAAAGAGACAAGATCTAAACTTTGTTATCCTTGTTTCATTCTACAACAGGGAGAAGAATGAAAGAAGTGATTGATGCTACTGAATAAGAGACACGTCATCTTTTCCCGCATTATTCTTCATCATGACATACCAAGAGCAGAGATTAAATAGAAGCCCAGATAAGTTCAAATGATACAGCCATCAAACTTAGGTGTTTCTAATAGGCTGTTCACAAGGGTATCTGGACTATTAAAAGGCAGCAATGCAAAGACTGATGAGTGAGTCAAAGAAAAAGAGCTACTCTGAATCACTTAACAGGATAATCACAGGGAAATGGGGTTAGGAAGGAAGAGGCAACACTAACATTGTGTTTAATTTTGTCTCCTCCCAGTCAGCAAAGCACATAGGGACAGATTCATCTCTCCTTTATGTCAGCGTAAATAATAAGGGACTCCACAGAAGACCATGAATTTACACCAAAATAAGTGAAAAAGAATTTAAAGCAGCCTTAAGATTACTCCAGACTGTCCAAATTACATTCATGCTGAAATTAAAGGTTCTTTTCTCCACAGGGGTGGAGAAAATTTAACTTTCTTAACATCCTGTTCCGGCCTTAATCCAGGAGGTCTCTAGACAATAAAAGCAGGAGGAAAGCTGGGCTACCACCCTATAGGTGCCTTCTCTAAGAGCAAATATACCTTCCAAATACAACCCTTCCTAGGTATCTGAGAACACACCAAGATGCAGACCACACCTGGCCTTCTCCAAAGACACACACCTGCAGAGAAGCAATGTTCATTGTTGCAAGGGCTGCCTGTGGATCCACATGTCCTTTTCAAGGGGATGGTGTAGGGGTCCATTCAGAGTTACTATTCTTCCTGTTGCAGTCACGGTTCACTACTGCTCCCAGTCACAGGCAGTAAAACAAGGGGACGCCTCTGAGATCCTGGATGCCAGCACAAAATTAGCAACAGCCTGGTGTTTAATAGCAACCCTGCTTGTAACTACAGCATATGGTTCCTTCTCTGTGAAATGGGATTTCTTTAGGACAGAGATTATAAAACATTGTGTTTGTTAAAGAACCACCACAGTAATGAAAATAATAAAATACAATCAAGCAGTAAAGCTAACAGTGTCTTCCATTCACAAATCTGAAGTTTAATGACTCAAACCTGGCAGCACCCTGGGAGACTAAAAACCAGAGGTTTTCCTAGCTGTTAGAAAAGGGCAAATGAGCAAATATAGGCTGATTAAATGATGATCCCTTCAAAGGCAGAAGAGTCTGTGGCTGAGGTGGGGAAACCAACAAATTTCAAATCAATGTTGACATGCTGCCCTTCTCAGTACTATAATTTATCTGGGAGGCTGTATTACTGGGCACCTCTATCTTGCCACCCAGAAAAATTACAGCAGCACAAACAAGAGAGCTGAGTTACATAGAGATATTCCAGTGTGACTCCTGGAGTAAAAAGACATTTAAAATACTTTTGTCATTTGAAGACCTACAAGCTCTGTCAAATAGTCACCATACATTGGAATAAAATCATTTATGCAAGGAATGATGTTCCTAACCATCCTGCTATAGTTATGTGAGTAAAACTGGCAAAATTTACCTATATGAACAAGCTCCTACTGCCTCTGGTAATAAATTTAAGGAATTGACAACATGGGAATGAAATTTATTTCCAGTGAAATTAACTTCTTAGCAGACGTTTGCCATTGCTTTATTGCACTTCCTTGATAAGTATCTGTTATATACACAGTACCAAGAGCCACTGGCACAACAAACTTTCACCTGCATTTGCTGTGAGCCTAAGCAGGTTAAACTCACAGGGGACCTTGCTTGTCCTTGAGTTTCAATAATACTGCTGTCATGGAGCTGAGCTACTCCAGAACAAAATGTCAGGAACCCATTTGCAATCCTATTGCATATACTCTCCGTAATGCCTAGCTTTGTCTATGGCTCCATTTAAATTCTTCTATTTGTAGTACCACCCTATAACTTAAGGTGCTGCAAGTCCGTCACATGTGGGACCAAGTGATGAGGAGCTTTTGTGCTCTCTGCATGTAGGAGGAAGACGTGGTATGTATCAGGAGGATATGCAATTAATAGTTGCTCTCTAATGGTTGAACTAATAGACTTGTAGAATCAGAGAATCATTTAGGTCTCAATACATGTCACCCTGATGAGCCAAAATTCAATACAGAGAAAAGAAGAAAAGACTTTTCTGGAGATATTTCCAGCTGATGCATTTATAGTCTCCCACAACGGCTCAAAATCTGCACATTTTATAGCATGAGAAACGGTGAAGGGGGTTTCTGGGCTACCCCATGCCAGTGATGCAGGCTGGGGATTGGAGGGGTGGATTAGGTGCCTCCTCCTTACTGCCCAAAACTATGTCAGCCCCACTATCAGTGTGCAACAACCAGTGGGAAACTGTTGGGAGAGGAATCATTGGAAACATTTAAAGTCAGGCTGGACTGGGCTCTGAGCAGCTTGATCTAGTTGAAGATAGCTCATTGCAGGAAAACTGGATTAGATGACCTTTGAGTGCCCCTTCCAATCAAAACTATCCTGATCAATGAAGGCCAGGGAGGATTTGCAGCTCCCTGTCATCACAGGGGCATGACACACCATGACACCACTATCAGCCCTAATGGCCTTGTGGCAGATGCAGGAAAGGGAAGCACAGCCCTTCTGAGGAAAACCAGCCCATAGCACACAAAGCCAACAGCAGTATGGGGTGCCCATTTTGGTCCTTCATCCTACTTCTTCCTAACTGAATATCTCTGACCACTGGCTCACAGACAGGCAGAACCAGACATTACTGGGAGGGAGGAGGAGGCCGAAGATGTTCACAGCATTTGTAGCTCTTTTCTGCTTTAAGTATCCTTTATGAGTAATGGTAACGTGCTGTAGAGAGCTGCACATGGACCCAACCATCACATTCACCTGAGACATGGATTTGTAGCTCTGAGTTTTCTTTTGCTGGGCTTCAAACCACTTAAATTGCTCAATAATACCAAGGGACTTAGGGACAATTTACAGGGAAAAGCAAAATCAGATCTCAGAGAGCAAAGTCAACGTGAAGCATTGCAAGTACAAAAAATGCATCTCAACAGATGTGCGAAGCAGCCTGCTGTACTTCATTACCAAGCAAGGACAGGTTTGGCAGGCTCCTACAGCCAGGGTTTGGCTCACAGCCAGCTGTGCATGGCACTGCACCTCTGTACCCTGCCTTGACCTACCAAAGCATTTTACATGCTGTCTCAGTGTTTTCCAGTCGGTGGGGAGAGAGGGTGCACTGCAGGGAAAGTGGAATTACACCTTGCTTCCCTAGACTGGGAAGACACAACGTGTGGGTCAATATGGGGCATAATGGTTTTATTTCCCTGGAACAGATCTCTGCTTTCAAGCACCAGTGGAATACCAATAAACTAAATACTGCATTTGTTAAGTAAGTAACCCACTGCAGTATTGCTCCTTCTGCAGATATAGCCCTAAGGGAAGGCAGGTAAGAGTCACTCTTACCCAGAAAATTAGCTGGCATCAGAGTTATACAGCTGCCAAAGCCAAAGGGCCAGACAGCCTGCCTGCTCCCACCCCACTGCACCTTGCATCCCCCTGACTCAGAGATGACTCAGGAGCCACCAATTGCTCCCTTGGCACCAGAAGAATTGATCTTAGGAGACTCCATCCCACCACTCAGCACAGCTGCTTGTGTCAGAGAGATCAAGAGCCAATTCTGGTACAGCTATGCTCAGTTCCCAGCACAGCCCACTGTGCTGAAGGAAAACACATGAAGGATCAGGAATCTGATCTGCACACAGAATCAGAGAATAGACTGAGTTGGAAGGGACCTTCAAAAGGTATCTAGTCCAACCTCCCTGCAATGAGCAGGGATATCTCCAACGAGACCAGGTTGCCCAGAACGACATCCAGCCTGGCCCTGGGGGATGTTGGATCCACCATCTATGGGGATGGTGCATCCACCACCTCTCAGGGCAACTTGTTCCAGTATTATACCACTCCTTGCGCCAGTATTGGACACTATATATTAAAATGACTAAGAAAACACATATATGACCTCTAGTCTTCATGAAAGCAGAGATGAGTAATCACACAGGCTCTACCACTGCACACTACTTACAGAGCTATTGCAGAAACTCGTTAATGCAGTTAAAAAGTTTCTATTCTTAGTCTGAGTTTGGATGCTCCTCTCTTGCGCACATAGACCATGGTTGAGAAAGTTAAATAAAATCTATTTCCTTATATAGCAGAAAGCTTTTAGGCTACAAGCATCCCATACCAGGATGATTTTTAGACTAAAAATTACATTAGGATGACAATTCAGACATTAATTCTTAGTTTAAGCCCTGCGGATTGAGCAGTTCTTAAAAACACAATTCTTTTAATAAAAATTATAATGAAAAATAAATCCACGTATATACAGAAAAGGATTATGGAAAAGAACCTCTTTAGAAGGGAGAAAAAGAGTTGAACAGGCTTTACTGAAAACTTAAGAGTATTTCATAGTTCATGATGCATGTTTCTACTATCTTTCTTTCAGATTACAGAATGGTGGAAACTTTGTCCCCCACTACTGTCCACTGCTTGGAAAAATCTATAAAGGAATACTTAAGTGCAAATGTTCACCTTCCATAAAACCCCATATTTTAAAGACACAGCTAGAATTAAAAACCAAAACCTGTCAACTTTCTAGAGATGCAGCTGAGTGTGGAAGGTTGCACTTACTAAAACATCAGGAAGTACAGTTATTGTAATGCTTGGCTACAGATGTACCTACTTCGGTTCAGCTCCCACAGATACATACTTACTTGTAGGTGTGCATCAATAATAGCTCAACAGCTCACAAAAAAAACCCCAAACCAACCCAAACACAAAACAAAAACCCCAAATAATTTAAACAAAACACAAGCACAGGACCAGCATCTCCACTTCAACAAATGCATCTTGCATTTAATTCTGAGCACAGGAAAGTAATTTCCAAACAGTTCTGCTAAAGATGCCCAATCTGTGCACACAGTTCCTGTGATAATCCTGGCAAACATCTAAAGCTCCACACAACCACCAGCATCACCTGCAGTGCTAAACCAGATGGCAGTCCTGTCAGTGCCTTAGATGTCCAGAAAAAAATAGCTATTCAAGTGGGACCTTTTATTTAACACAGCAATAACACAGGAAACAACACCAAGAATGTCTTTACACAGTGCTACAAAAGGTACCAGGCCAGTTCACTTGATGAAGCCTGGAACGTGTCGTGTGGAATTTGCCTCCAGATACACACACTTCAGTAAAGTGTGACAAAGGTATTCTCGCCTGGCACGACCATTGCAGCAGTCAGAAAGGAGGCAGAAGAATCCCTTGCTTGCGGGCTAGCTTAGCAACCTGCTGCTAAAAGTGGTTGGGAGCAATTACACAGACCCACGTTCCATGACGAAGCTCCCCAACTGCCCCAGTTTAGGCTGTGTCTTCCCACATCAGGTATTCTTCATGCCCAAGGGAGAGTAGGGAGAAGGTAATGAAGAGAAGGTGTCAGTGCTTTACATCAGAGGAGACACAAAGCTGGTGTCACGGTATTCAGGCACTTCACCCTAAAACCTCTCCCTAATGGTTTTATTGGTGTACCCAGCTGAAATCAAGATTATCTTAAAATGATGACATTTATTTTGGCGTGGCAACAACCTAGGAGCTCAGATCAGAATAAATACAAACACAGTTCAGCCCCACAAACCTTAGCTAATGCTTGAAGAAAACATGCAGGAACTTTAGAGGTAATTTAGAAATATGGGTTTTGCTAATTATTTTCAGTAATTTTCATTAAAAGAAAGAAACATTAAAAATTAGGTGAGAGTGTTTGAACCCAATACTGCAGCTTTACCACAGCATATGTTAAATAGATGATAAAAATAATCCAGCTAGCCCATTATCTCTAATAGCATCTGTGGATTTTTGAAACTGCCATTTCTGTGGACATCTGAATTGGTCACTGGAGGTGGTAAATAAGATGATTTGCCACAGATGTGAGGAACCGAATCCCGGAGCTGCACGGAGAACAAATGAGAGCTCTGTTCGAGCTACAGCAGAGCCTTCTTTCCTCCCTGTTCGAGGCCAAGCGCACCCACAAACAGCTGCAATAAAGCCATCACATCAGTCACGGCATGACCACTGCAGAAAGTTGCATTTTCATAGTAAAAATGATTGATTTTAGCTCCGTATCCCTGCTCCCCTCAACTCTACTGCACACTCTCCCATCTGCTGTAATTCTCCAGGTTGGCTGTGGAATACCATGACATACAAAAAATCAATCAAAATCACTCAATACACCAGCACCTGAGGAAGAAGGACTGCATGTGTGATCTCACCATTTGTTTCACAGTGTACTTTTGCTGCCTGCTCAGCTAGCATGAAGACAGTACTTTTCTCCCCTTTCCAACAATGCAATCTTATCACAGGCAGCTGGCCTGCACTCTGCACTTTCATTTTTATTGTGTGGGTTCTCAAACTCTGATGCAAATAGTCTGCTGAACATCCTCCCTCCACGGCGTATGGGTTTTTTTTCCTCTTCGACGTCCTTCCACAAGGCACACTCTAATGTCAGGCTGGCTCCGGCCAGCTCCTATTGTTCACATTGTTATTTTCATGTCAAGGGCGTGAGAGGAATATTATTTTTTTTTTTTTTCTTTTTTTGCCAGAACAGCAATTTAAAGCCTAGGCCTCAAAAACACATTTACCATTTGGAGGAAAACAGCTACTGGACTCACCGCAAGGCCAAAGATGAGAGACAGACTCATGTGGTTTAAAGAGATAGATACTGATATAAATTAAAGCATAATCAAAGAAAGAAGTCATTTTCAGAAGAGGATGAAAACACCAAATATTTAATTTGCTGTGCAGTGGCCTACATAGAAGAGGAACTGCCACAGCAGATTAGATGAGCGGTCCGCTGGGGCTGCCGTGCCAGCACCACCGTGGTAAGCTCTAAAAGCGTGAGAGAAACGATGCGTGTGACCGGGAGTGACAAATGGGAAGAGGTAAGTAGCCAGCTAATTGTGCAGAGCTTTACATGGGCTGTACAGGAGCTTTTTCTCAGTACCTCCTTGTGAGCAGCCCCACCACTTATTTCTTCAGATGCTGCAGTTACAAACATTGTGTTCTGCCACAAAATTGCCAGTCTTTCAACAATAAATCCACAGCATTTATTTCATGTGCTAACACCCCTTGCAACTGCAGGCTCTAGGAGCTGACAAGGTGTTAAGGAAGGAAGTAAATCCTTTGATTAGCTCTACATTTTCTGTACCAACTTTACAGTATGGAGTGTGTCATCTTTTATCTTTTTTTGGTTTAGTTGGTTTTTTTTTTTTTTGGTTTTGGTTTCATTCAACAGGAAAAACAGGAGGAAATGAACATGTTTCACTATTCCCTTCACAGGTTTGGGTATTTTTTTATGAGCATTTTTAGATACTTATCTCCTTCACAGTTCAGAGAGCCTCAGGCCTGTCTCCTGTTACCTTCTTTAAAAACCCTTCTACACTGATCCTGCCTCCTCCTGTGACTGCTTTTATCACATCTTTTCCAACTGCTGCAACTGAAGGAGATGGCAACCTTTCACATGACATTCCAGCCCACCCTCAATTCTGTGCCACGTAGGCTTACTCCTTCTACTTGAATTTTAATCCCCTCTTTAATATAACTCAGTATCCTAGCAACTCCAGTGGTTATTGTGGTTTCCCAAAGTAGCTGAGGAAGAAGCCCATGAGAATTCATGGAACCTTTGAACCTTTGTGGGGTTTTTAGTTAATATGAAATCTCCTACTTTTCTCTGTACCTTCAGTGCCCCTCACCCCCTTTCTCCTCTTCCTCTCCCCTTCTGCATTGGTGTTTGCAACCCTTTGGGTGCTCTTCATCTCACATTTTGACCTCAAGCCCAAGGGAAGTCTTCCCACTGATTTAACAGGGCTTCAGGCCAGTACCCAATTTACTTTCCACTCCCTCCTCTGAATCCTTCAAATCCCTACAATGCTCTTGGTTCAAGTACTAACTTCTCCTAACTATGAGTCCTTTCTTAACTTTGCTCTGCTCCGAGTTGCTGCCAGTTATTATTTGTTTCAGAACATGCCTCTTGTTTGGCATGGCAGATACCTACACTTCCAAATCTTACCTCATCAGTTCAGAATAAATGCTCCTTGCTAGGAGCTCTGTATTTGCTTTCAGAATTTCTTAAGGGCTACACCAAAAAGATCTTAGAAAATGGAGGCACTTGGCCAGGAACTGGTTGTTCAGGACCCCACATTGGCCTTTCTTCCCCCTAATTATGCTTTGAAGTGCCTCAGCAAGCAGTCAATAACAGGCACTACAACAACAACAACTTCCTCTTGCCTCAAACAGCTAGTCATAATTTGCTCAAATACAGAAGTTATTCATAAAGCTGCCTGGTCCTTTAAAGAAACCAGAAATCCTATTACATTCTTGGGATGTTGTCCTCCACTCAAAGAAGCATGTTGAGATGCCTCTGGTCTTCATCAGGATTGGGGTGAAGCCCACAATTCACTGTTCTTGTGATTTCACACTATTCATTTCAAAAGCCTTAGATGTATACTGGTATCTTTCAGTGCTAGCAATTTATTGAACTTCAGATTCTTAAGAGGCTTTACATCTTCCTCCTTAGATACTTCAGTTTCTGTTAAAGATACACAAATAGGTTAAAACTGTATTTACAGAAGTCAGCTTTCCTCTCCCTATACTAAGCAGCAACTGATATAGTACCTGAAGCTTTGGCTTGCATTGAGCAACTCCAGGTTTTGATCATGCTTTTCTGAAGTTTCTAGCCAGATTCCAGCATGTCAGTACTGATGGTCATGAAAAACCATACTACTGTCCTTAACATTTCTCACTCCACTGGCAACACACAGAAGTAAGCTACTCATCACCTCCTAAACAAGACAACTGTTACACACTCTTCTCTCACTCCATTAAGCAAACCTGCTTCCACTCATGTTGCGTACATCTCCACAGTTGTAGGCAGCCTACAGGACTATGGCAATGACAGAGTGGCTGGCGGTGGGGGTCAACACAAGCTGAGAGGGTAGAGTGGGTGGATGGGTTCCAACTCTGCTCATGGTGGCCACCTGAGGTAGAGAAATCATCAGGTTTTATCTCATCTAGTTGCTCAGCCCTTCCAGGTGGGAGGGAAGGGAACAGTAGGGGTAGGAAACATAAGTGTGACATGGTTGTGGGGTCAGTTGGATGTGAGGCAGACAAGGACTGCTCCCTCTTCAGAGGAGTTACCCATCATCAGTGTGCAGCCACCACCACTACTACAGTCATGTCTCTCAGGGAAGCCTCCCTGCCCATCCTGTCCTCTCACCCTGCACAGAGCATGTGGAAACAATGGCATTTGCTCCCAGAAGTGGTCAGGAGAGACAACATGTGTGCACTGATGCATGCAGGCGTACAACATGGAGCTACTAGTGTTCTCTCCTAAAACCTCCCCTCATGCTATGGAGAGGGTAACCCAGAGACTGACTGTAGGAGAGGAACAAAAGGTCTCAGCAAAGTGGTTTGCTACTGTCCTGTTACTCTTATCAAAAATAAGACCAGAACATTATAAAGGAAACCAAATTCTTCCAGAACTTGAATTTATCTGATGTGGGAAGAGATCGGGTCATGCACCTCAACTTAGTATGTGTTACACTGCTTTTGAGTGAGATGTACTGAGACAGCTCGGGAAGCACCGCACTTTAAACGAAGGCTGTAACCACATACAGTTTACTCAGCTTATAGTCATCAGTCCTCCAAATGCTAATACCTTTGTCTTGGGCTTTGATTAATAAACCATTGCTTCATTTTATGGGCTTTGATTAATAAACCATTGCTTCATTTTATGGGCTTTGATCAATAAACCATTGCTTTATTTTACTGCTAGGCCTGCATGACACTGTGGAACAAGATGAATTAGGGTAGAAAAATAACAAGAGAAGAGGACAGCTATGACGCAGGAATGATGTGCACACCAGAAATATGCTGCAGGAGCATGGGGCAGGAAGATGGAAAGGAAGGGGAAGCAGGCTGCCTACCTTTTGTTTTACTAACCCAAATCTCACATAGCTTGTGCCTCCTTTCCACATTCTTCCAAAGGCGCTACTGGGGTGATGGTACAGAGTTCAGAAGGGACATCACACCCTGTCCTTCATGTCACTTGCTACATCATTGTCAGGGCATCAGTGCACTTCCAAACATTTAAGGGGAGTAGATTTTGGTAGGCATCTAACCAGCTGTACTTCATGAATCTGGTCTAGGTGGAATTTTTCCAATGGAAGGATATCAGGGACACCAGCTCTGTCCCACACCCTGAGCTTGGGACACAGGTACAAAGGAGGCACAGAGCTCTACCACCCTATTCTATTCTAGTAAACTTTGTACACTTTGCTACTTCTCCAAGCCTTACACTGTTGTGCTCCTAAAATTCAATCACAGCCAGGATCAACATGTTAGTAATTAACAGTAATTAACCAGGCCAGCAATAGGTACAGGTTCCCAAAGAGTCCTCTAATTTCTCCTCTTTTTGGACATTGACAGCCTTCCCACAACTCATCCCCTTGACTTTTGATCATGTAACTGATCAGATCAGAGGAAAACAAAACCAACCAACCAACCAACACCAAAATAAACCCAGGAAAAGATCTGGAAGGGATAGAGAAGAAGGAAAACAAGAAATAAAAACAAAACAAAAAAAGAAAAGAGCACTGGATTCCATTTTCAAAAGTGTTTTTAAATACTCTGTGGGTTTATTAGCTCTCCAAAATAGCTTGCTGTGAAAATTCTGCATTCTTTCTATTCCTTCTGAGGAATGGTGCCCTTGCCTCGTCTCTCTTTTTTTTTTTTTTTTTTTTTTTTGGTGTGGGGGTAGTTAAGACTCACATTGTATTTAGAAAATAAGAAACACGTAGATGCATCCCTCATCAGAGAGAATGTAATGTGTTTAAACACGCTAAACTAATAATCTTGTATGAAAAGCAAAGAGCCTGAAGAAGAAGAACCCCCCCCTCAAACACTCAGAATATTCTTTACTGCAAAAGAGCACTTCTGGATGCATTGCTTTAAATCTCGTTCTCTTTTTCTCTCAAAAATGACTGTTTAACATAAGAAAAAAGGCTACTTGACACAAAGCTTTTGTTATCCAGTTGATCAGCAACGTGCTTTAGATACTTGTAAGGGGAAAAAAGCCCCACAACAGACATTGATTTTAGAAAATCAATAACCAACATTTAATAAAAAGAACAGAGGAAACACAAGAGAGGAGAGGGAAACATTACGTGTAATTTTAATGTCTACTAAATTACCCAGAGATGAGGGGAAGGGGAGGTCTCCTCTGTGAGGACCACCTTAAATAATGACAGACACAAGAGTAAAGGGTGATGGTGGAGGGGGAGAGACTTTAAAAAAAGATAACAAGGAACTGATCCTTGGGAAAAGGCTCGGAATATATTATTTTAGTTTAGTTAGGTTTTTTTGGAGGGGGGTGTTGGGGTTTTGGTGTGGTATTCTCTCTTTTTTTTTTTTTTTTTTTTTTTTTTAATAATAATCCAAGCAAATA
>JAOEHY010003100.1:0-24581 GCA_025447955.1 Psilopsiagon aurifrons | reverse complement strand
CCCCCCCCCCAAGAGCAGAAGTGCTTTGGACTGGGGGAAGAGGAGGGATGTTAATTGTTGTTGCAGGTCCTTATTACTGAGCGAGGTAAATGCAGTGGCCACTTTGCTCGGCTGTCCAGCTTCCTCCTCATTGAAATTAGCGCGCAGTGGACTATTAGGGATGAGCATCCTTCAGTGGAAGGGTGGTTCTGGCAAAGGGACGTCCTTGTGTGGTTCAGGGAGTCCTGCAGTGACGGCAGGATCCTCTCGCTGGGTCCCTAAGGGAGGAACCTGGTGGTGATGCCAAGGCACGGGCTAGGTGCACTGCCAGGGACCCTCTGCCACCCAGGCTGTGCGGGAGGGAGGGATGCTGCAGCACAGGCGCTTGCAGAGGTTTGGAACACGTTTGCTCAGCTGCTGGAGCTGGCTGCCTGCAGCCGAGGGGCTGGGCTCCGGCGGGAATGTCTGGAGCAGATGCAGTGTCTCAAGGAGCCCACAGGCAACAGCACTGCTGCATCTCCTCTGAGTGCTTCCTCTGCTCCTTGGCAAGGGCCCAGTGCTGTGAGGACACGGGACACACGCAGGCACAGCTTGGATCACTGCGATCCTCCCCTCCTCCGTGCTCCCCTCACGCTCCCCACCAGCCAGCGTGCTCTTCCATCCCACCTGTAGATGCCTCCATGGGAGTGGATGCTGTCCCTTTGTTCTTGGTGGTTCACAGAAGTACTGTTGAAGTGCAGCAAAGGGGGACGTGCCTGGTTGTTGGACCAAGTGTCAGGTCTTGAGCTTGGTGGGTTCCGAAATAAACGTGGGGGGCTGCTGCCTGTGGGACCCTCCAGGCTGAAGGTTCAGCGCAGCCCCCTTGGCACTCCGGTGCTGAGCTGCAATTCTCCTCCAGCACACAGCCCAGAGAAAGGGCTAACAAATGTGCAAACAGGAATCAAGCATTTTCCACGTTGGCTGCTGTTCCTTATAATAATCACACCAAGCCAAGTGTTTGTATTTGCAAATGGAGGGTGATCCATGGCTGTGTGTAGGTGAGGCTGAGTTCTGGCTCTTTGTTCATAGTCTATTTTTTATCTGGCTGGAATTTGTTTTTATTGGCTATGCCTTTGCCTTCGGTGGTGACTCGGGTGCGCGGTGTGGTGCTTGTCTGCAGTCTCCGTTGCTAGCCTGGTCAGTTTATATTCCTGCAGAATAAAGTGCATATGGAAAAGGTTCTCCATTGCAATTAGAGGCTGGATAGTAACTGAGTGTCCCACTGATTGCATGTACAATGGAGATGTCAAAGGACAGCAGTGTTTCTGTGTTTCTGTTTACCATATATGTAAAACATGCTCCACGTAGTGATCAGACTTTCCAGTGTAAGAAAGCAGATGATTGCCCTTCACCTCCGTGTTAGCCTGCTTCTAATCCAGCACACTGCATTTCGCATTTGTACGATTTGGGAAGTGCTAAACAGGATTTTCTGCATCCTGAGTGGAGTTTCCTCTTGTTGATAGGGTTTAATGCTCCCGTGTACAAATCTCTTACTGTGCAAATACCTCCAAGCTCTCCTTTTAGGAACCCAAATCATTGCTTAAACAAGTGGGTTTACACCTGCTTACCAGATTAATTTAATTAGCTGAAAATAGAGTGAAAGAACTGGCTTGAGAACAATCGCTCCCAAAGAACACTCCTTTTCCCTGTTTTTTGTTGAATCTGGTAATCTAGTGGAAGCTGGATTGAGACATTATTCCTCTTCGTTTCCTGCCTTCTTGGGTTTGGATGCTAAACTGAGAAAATAAGTGATCAAAATGATTTTTTTTTGAGGTTTTAGTATATGAAACAATGCAAAGAGAACTTCTGCTGTGTTTTCCAAGCTTCATGCAACAGAGCTGACCCACTCCCTTCTACCCATCACACACTCGTGCAACATCGGCCAATGCTGACCAAAGGAAATGGAGCCCTGGGGCAAACTTGCAGCATCCACCTTGCAGTCAAGTGCCTGGTCAGCCTCCAGTTAGCCATAGATTTATATATACATGTATAACGAAATAAATACAGCTATTGGCTAGTGCTGGGCCTTGCCACAGCCAAGGAGTTCTGTTCATGAGAACTGCCACTGATTCAAGCGCTTGGAATTGGGTTTGAGCATTTTTGTTAAAATCGCAAATCATTAATTAGTGGAAGGGATGGATTTTGTCAACAGAAACGTTTCATTTCAGTAACCTTAAATGTTTCCTTTCAATTTCACCCTGACTTTTCGGACTCTTTCCTTTCCAAAGAGACGTCTGGTTTTAAGCAGACAGCGTTTTGCAGCACAGGAGTTGTACAGTAAATGTCCGATTGTCTTTTCACACTGATCCTCCTTTTACCTCTTTCAGTTTTCTTAAAAAGAGACCAGACAGATTCCTGTTTAAATAAGTCCACATTTTCTATTAAATACAGTTATTTGCAGGTGCACCGGATTGGACAATTGTAAAGGCACTGAATTATATACATTAATCTGGTTAGAAATCAGCCGGTATTTTCCTGTTGAATTGAGGTCGTGGACTGTTCCATGCATTTTTCTTCATATTGTACAACCTTTTGGAAGAGGCGCAAGATTTAAGTAAAGCACCTTCCGAGTCCTACATAATGCTACTTTCAAAGTAATTTGTATTTAAAAAATAATAATAACCAGCAAACAAACTTGTTAGCCCATAGGATGCTTCTGCCCCGTGGCTTAATGGCACAGGTCTTTATACATCCAAATCCAGCAGCTTTCAATAACAAAGGATGAAATTCATGGAACAAATTGCTTCTCTCTTCGTAAGTCACACACTCGTATGCCAGGGTAAAGATGTGTTGATAACATTAAAATAGTTCGGTCGCCGATGAATTGTAAATTCCCACCGAGACTTGGGCCTCGCAAGTGAGCTGCGAACAGCATGATGCTGGACACAGAATGCATTCAGATTGTGGCATTCACCGTTTCAGTTTTTGTAATACTTGTAGGATAAGAGCTAAGGAACACCACTGGGGGATTTTGGTAGGCAGCCTTGAGGGGAGAAAAGGAGCAAAATATGCAGAGGCGATGTAATGAACATCCACGGCTCTTTAGAGCTGAACTGGGGTGACTGTGATCTCTGCTGACTGTGACTTTTGGGGGCAGGGGAACAAAGGATAAATGTACATGCATTTCCTTTCTGACAAGCGCCAGCACATTTGAACTCTTTAAACAGAGCTGCTTCTCATCCGCAGAAGCACTGCGTTGAGCAGGTACTGCTTATGGATACTTGGCCAAAGCTTCTGCTCTGGGGGAACTCTTCTGAAGGGGAAAATAAGTCTGGGGTTTGGGCATCTTGGGACTCTTCTAGTGATGTGGTTGAAGGAGATCTGAACTGCAGAGCACCCATTCCTGTCCCCCAGGCACCAGAGAGCTACCAAATGAGAGCATCCTTTGGTGGCATCCGTATCTGCACAGGCTTCCCAGGGGTCTCTGTCCATGCTCTCCATGTAGCGTGGTACACCAGTGGTTTTTGAGATGATGTAGCAAAGGCTGGTGGTCAGCTTCTCATCTGAAGAGCAAAGTGACCTCCCATGTAGGTGCTGCAGGGTGTTGCTGGCATAGCACAAGGATGGGCTCGTGCCCAGCGTGTTTGTTTGCAGGATTCCACACAGAATGCGAGAGGAACCCTGTATTTCAAATCAAGAAAAGAACAGTGCTGCAGTTCTGCCCTTTAGTTTTTCCCACTTACTGTTTTAATCAGATCTTTGAATTCTCCAGCACAATTTGAACCTGACTGATCTACAAGTGGGGGGGTTGGAAGCCATAATAGGTGGCTTAGCATGCCAGTTTTGGTGAATACCCCTCTAATTTCAGCACATTCGGAGGACAGCATTCAGCCTGCCCTCTGCGATTAGAGCCCTGGGCCTGGAGGCAGGACGCTGTGACTTCAAACCCGGGGCAGGGGAGGGGGACCCAGCAGTGTGGAGCTCTTCAAGCAGGTCAGGACACTTTGGCAGGACCCAAAAGGGTTAACAAACAAACTGCCTGAATCGCTTTGTTCACTGGAAATCTAATCAGATGTTAACCTACAGTCTATATCCAAGCAATCCTTTCCTTATGATAGTGATTAGTATTACACTTGGAATGAATAGACCAAGGAAAGATTCCTATGGTAACCTTCAAAATGCATTCCATCGGCAGGCTCTGCCTACTCCCAATAATTACGTTCTTAACTCGTCTAACAAACGGCATGCTAATGAGCTGCTTAACCAGCCCCAGCTCATTATTGCCAGGCTTGGGCAGGCTGGAGGAAAGTGACCCAGAGAGAACAAGCCCACTTAGAAAAATAATAGTAATAAGAAGACATTTGTCAGATTTGCCATGAAGATGGACCTCCTCCACAGCGACAGGGCTCCCTTTGTGTGGGGCTTGGCCTTTTGCAAACCAGCATCCCCTCAGCAGCACGTTTCTACTTCCTCTGAGCTGTGCTTCCTGGGCTGCATCTCCTCTATGGGTTGGCATCTGTGGGTCTTAACAGTGCGCTGCCAAAGCATCATCAGGGGTTGTCCCAGGTTTGGGGTATCCTGTGAGTGAGCGGTTATCTTGCCCCAGAGCAAGCCTGGTGCACCCCAGTGGCGGCTGGCTCTTGCTGTCCTGGCTGAGCTCTCTGCATCTCCACACCAAGGAAATCCAGGCGAGTTGGGTGCTAATTCAGTGCTTTGTGCCCGTGAGCTCCCTCCTGTTTATCTCTGCAAGAAACTGCTTTCTCTGGGGCTCAGCAAAGCAACGATATTCTCAAATGGAAGCAAACTTCTTCCGGATCCGCTGTGCAAACCAGGGTTGTGTTTGGTGGATCACTGGAGCATTGGTTGGAAGGGATCTCTGGAGGTCATCTTGGTGCCTGAAGGATGATGAGATCTGGTTGAGTGCCTTTCTAATACTGACGTGTAGAGAGAGCATTTCCTGGGGGCGGTTTCACACTGGGATATGCACTGATCTGCTCTCATCAAAGTGGGGGCTTTGGAGATCTGGTTGAACTGAGTGCAAGTGTTTCATGGTCGTCGCTCTTTCAGGTTAAAGCAGGCCTGGCTTGCTCTAGCTCAGTTTAACGTAGGTTAGCTGATTCAAAGTTGGGCTTTGAATAAGTGGTGCCTTAGCATGAGGGGCATGTCCTGAAGGGAGCTGAGCTTCCCACGTTTCTGAAGCACAGAATGGTTGTCCCGTTGGGAACTGGGGTCTGCCTGTCCATGGCTCTTGACAGCCCCAGTCCATCAGGCACCTTCATTCTGTACCACTGGGGTTTGTTCTTTGAGGATATTCCAGGTTTTGGGATCTCCTTCACTGCCTCCAGATGTCAGAGTCATAGACTCACAGAATGGTTTGGGTTGGAAGGGCCCTTCAAAGCTCATCCAGTCCAAGTCCCCGCAATGAGCAGGGGCATCTTCAGCTAGAACCACATCCAGCGTGGCCTGGAATGTCTCCAGGGCAGAATGGGCCCCGTCGCTGGAATACACTGCCATCGTGCACCTTTGCTTTCTGTGGTCAGAAGGGAGCTGCTCTGAGCCCCACGCTGTGTTTCATCAGCTGTGTTTGCTTTCACCGCTTGCTGACAAAACCTTTACGTTGCTGCTGGTCCAATGCAGTGATCTGTGGGGAATGAGGGGCACGGCACTTTGCTCGCTCCCTCTGGCAAGGTGTGTGGTGGGGCTTATGGGGGGGGTTTGTTTGACTTTCCTTAGTGTTAACACCCGGGATGGGGAAAGTCCCAACTGGTCCTGTTTCAGCAGCCCTTGCAAAGGCACTTTGCAAATAGGAGTGTGTTTGGGAGGCTCCTGCTTGAAGACCCCCCCCCCTCAAAGCCCAGTTGTCTTTATGGCCCATCAGGTTAGCTCACAGTAGCTAATGTGGTTAAGAACAGATCACAAAAGTGAGGGGCTTTAAAACTCTTTTTACAGTTCTTCAGTGTCAATCCACAAAGTTAATCCCAATGTAAACAAAGCATAACACTATTTATATGCCACTAAATTCAGGCTTGTGATAGCGCAGAGCGCTGCAATGGTAAGGTTTGCTCTAAATACAATCTGTTCACTTCTCCTGCCCTTGTACCAGCTGGAAATGCAGCTCTCTTCCCATGATTTCAACTATTGATTCGGTTAGCATACATCAAAACATTACCTTCCTGGATGAAGCAGAATGTTTATTTTTGGGTTTCACACTTCCAACCCTTTTAACACCTTAATGTGCTCTTGCATTTTGTTGCACTCCTAATTATTTCCCCCCCCCTCTTCACCTCTGCAGTTGATTCTTACATTGTTGAAACCTGACCGTATGAATAATGAAACAAAGCTGAGCATGCTGCCTCCGACAGAACACAGTTTCCTTCTTGTGTATGCTCACAGAGAAACACAGGCCACAGAGTACAAACTTCCAGGGAGAAAAGGAGCTGCATTTACAGTCTGTGTAATGTGTTTGTCACAAGACGGTCTCAAGTGCAATGAGAGGCAATTTTATACTTAAGTATAGGCACATACAGTTGTAACCTCTTAAAATCCGTACTTCTCTTAATAACAGCAGTGACTTCCTCTTTATCTACTGCTGTTTATCAGTGGAATGGAAATGCAGGTGGTTTAGAGCAAAATATATTATCTCTCTTCCTCTTCATAAAATATTGGCAAACTTCGTGTCTGTAAAGCCTGGAAATGGGTTTTGTCCCCATGTGTGTATGTGTTGATTTATTCAATCACTGATTCATGTCCTTTGTAAAGGGGATGTTGGGAAAGAGGTGTGTGCAGCTTTGTGGGCAGATGTTAGAAGGATCAGGATTTGCAGCTTCCAGAAGTCAGACATCTTTCAATGGGCCTGGAGGTGCCCAGTGATATTACTCTTCCCATAAGCAATGGCTATTGCTGAGCCAGAAAATATCAGTGCCAGGATGGTGCCAGGCAGAGCAAGAATGATTAAGGGATGAATACCTACTTGCTTATCAACTTTCTTTCTCCAGAGTAATAATTACATATAGAAGGCTATGTATTTCTGCATCTTGGCTGGACTTATAGAGAAGTGCATGCCAGTGGTCACTGTCACAAACTTCTGCGTGGATGCTGGCTGTGTTTAGCCCTTTGGTTTTCCTTGTTCATGACTCTGCTAGCAGGCCTTTTCTGCTGGTGGAGCAGTGTTTGGGAGTAGTGTGTGCCTGTTGTAAGAGAACTGAAATTCCTATTTGCACAGACAGAAACACAATTATTTCCTCGTTTCCCACCCCATGGAGGCATTAATTTGATGCTAAGAACTGTTTCCCTGTTGGTTAGTGCCTTTCTTGTGGCTGCAGTTGCTCTGTTCTCCCTTAGACTTGGCATTGGTGCTCACGCATGTTGCACATGGGCTGGTTGAGGTGGTACTGGGAAAACCACTGCTGGTGCAGGGCTGGAGCTGAGTTACCAACTGGAACATGAAGGGCTTTTACTTCTTCCAGCTCAGTGTAAAGTGTTAGAACAGTGAAGCGGATGCAGAAGACTTCAGGTCCTCAGGTTTTCCTACAGTGCCAAGTGATTTTTGTATCTGAGAGGTTTCCGTGGTGTGTGTTAAGAACCACCTGAAGCGTTTGCACTGTGCCCCTGCAGAATCTTTGTGATGTTGGAGAAATTCTCTCCCTCTGCAAGTGAGAACTGCTGCATTTCCCCATGCTGTTGATGAGGAAAGTGGAAGTTTTAGCACGGAGATGCCCCATTGTCTAGGAATAACCAGAAAGTGCTGGAATCCTTCCCTGCTGCTTGGAGTTTGTGGGGTTTCAGGGTGTTTTTAGCTGCTGGTAGCCAGGACCCTGCAGATTTGGGGTGCTTGTTTGAATGGCACCTCCAAGGCTTTCAGAGCTATCCCCTCCTAATTCAGTTGGAGCTTGTGGCTCTGGACGAGCTGTTTAGAGCTGACTCTGAACTGGAGCGTATTCAGAAACCACCCCCATTTGTATAACGCAAGGAAGGAACAGGGAATATGAAAACACAGCTTCTGAGATCTCTGTGAAAGATTCTTATTATCCTGCCCCAGATGGCACCAGCTGTACTCCTGGACCAATACTAAATGACTGTGGCTTGTGCCAAATATGTACTTGAGTGGGTTGTACATGCCCTTTACAAATAGAAGTTGAATGTTAATAGATACTGAATGAAGCCCATTGCCAAACCAAACAGAGCCCCTGGATATATACAGGGCATGCAGGGAAATTATACATTTCAGCGGCGCTTGCTACAGAACGCTTGCAAAGGATTTCAAAGTGTTGGTGGATTTAATGTGGTCGTTGCTAATTCTCCGTATGCTAATGGCTGTGTGAAGATGCAGGAAGAAGAATGAGGGAAGGTTAAAAGCCCGCTGCACTGATATCATGTAAATTCAGGATAGGGTCAGCGTATGGTGTTGTAAACAACATCACATCTCGGAGTACATGGAGTTCTGATCCTTTCAGGTATTCGAGCCTTTGTCTGCTGATATAACGCTTGCCTGTCAGCCCCACGGTCAGAGGCCCAATCTTTTTTTCTTCAGTTGCTGAAAAGGTCCCAGCGCCACATCGGGGCAACATACTGGCTGCCTATTCTCCTTCCCTATGGAACGCAATCACTGGACAACTCTGCTATAATTCACTCCCTGGCCAGCCCTTTGAAAAGGTGGGCTGCCTCAGTGCTGTTAGCCCAGCAAGATAAATCATGTACTCGAAATTAACTTCCATTGAAAGGAAGGGGTGGAAGAAAAGCCGACTGGTCAGGCGGAGCATGCTAAAGAAAAGATGACTAGAGTTGATAAATGTCATTGCGGATAATTTGGGGGCTGTGATTAAGATCTTATCTAGGTAGGAAGTAAATAGAAAAGACTTAATAAAAGTCCTTCCCAGGGATCCGTCCTTATGAACTTGGGAAGTTTTAATTTTTTGTGCAGTGAATATTGAGGAGAGCACTGGGAAGGTCCCTTCATTAAAGGGAAAGTTGTTTTCCGGGTGCTGCCGACAGAGATTTGCAGGGCGCCCGGGTGGATCTGTGCGTCTTCCCCCCGCTCCCTTTTCTTTTCCAGAGGAGACAGAAAGCATCTTTGTCTGAAAATTCCTCTATGAAGTTAAAGGATAAACAACCGGGGGGAGCTGATGGAGGCTTCTGGGTAACAATCATCTGGTTTTCCTCTTCTCTTTTTTCTTTCTTTAATGAATGGGCTTTACTGCCATAAAATCCCCTACAAATAAAATGTAACCTTATCCCCAATATGTGTAAGGGAGAGAACGCAGAGGCCTGTTTGTCCATAAATTCACATTCTGTTCGCTCAGAGAGCATAAACTGCCTCCTGTTTTTATTGCACTGGCCAGAATTTGCTTTTATTGTATTATTAGCAGTAGTTTGCCCTGGGTTTTGTTTTGGTCCAACCAATTACTCCAGCAACCTGCAAGCGGTAGTAAACTGGGTTTAACATCTGCAGGACTGAGTGACGGGGATCCGGAGCCCGGCGCGATTCCCCGCCGCTGGAGAGGCCGGAGCCTTCCCCTCCTCCCTCCCGGGACTTGGCTGGCCGTAGTGCGTGCGCTGCCTTTACAACGCGGAGCAGCACGGCCATCGCAGCAGCTGCACAGCTGTTTTCTGTGCAGGGACCCCTGTCAGCTAACGAGAATGCTTAGGATTTTATTGAGGAGTGTATCCTGTGATCTACAGCCTCCCTAATCCGGATCTCTGAGGGATACGGAGCTGCTCGAGCTTTCCAGAACCCTTGAAATGCCACCTCCTAAATTACCCAGGCTTCTTATTTACTTCCTCCATATATTTTTACTACTTTCCCCAGCATGCAGAAGGTATTTTGATAGGAAAACTGAGTGATGTGCTTCAAAATGAATTTAAATGCTGCAAAAAAAGAGCCGATAAGGGCAACCAGAGAGGAGATGGGAGGATCCAGGGGCTCTGTGTTGTTGCCTAGGCTCGAGCAAATCAAGTTTGGAGACAGGAAAAGATACCGGTGTGCCTCAAATCCCTTTGTATGTCAGGGTTCTCTTCCTGCTGTTCCAAAACCAAATGGGAAGAGGCAAGAAAAGCAAGTAGTTACGAGCTCTTTCTCTTTCAGAAACACTGTTCAGTGGATTATTCTACAGTAGTGAAGGACAAAAGCAGAACCTGCCGTTGCACAGCGTTGTTATTGTGTGCGCAGGGCAGCAGCTGCATCAAGGAGGAAGCTTTGGTGGGATGGGGACATTTCCACGGCAAATAAGGAGTTCTCAGAGCTCGGTTGGAGCTGGTCTTCAGCGCAGATAGAGTTTAACGTGCGTGCAGAGGCAGTGGGGTGCACACTGTGCTTCCTTTGGCACACTAGAACATTAAACCTGCCCAATTGCAGGTACTGGATGGGGAAGCCCGATCCTGTCCCGCACGAGGCAGCGGCCAGCACTGCAAGCCTTGGGAAAGGGAAAGGATAACCGATGTTGTGAGGCTTTACCAGAGCTTCAGCAGGAATGCTGCCCACGAGGAGCCTCAACTGCAGCTTCAACACCGAGACGCCTGCAGCCCTCTTTGTAATTGATCACTTACTTCAGTGTGTGGCTGTGCTGTTGCTTTCTTAGCCTGGGAAGGGTCTCACTTGTGTTTAGTTTAAGATCCTGCAATAACAAAACTTGTGAAGTTCCGATGGAAACCATGCGTTTAAGTAGTGCGTGTTCCACTCCACACAAACAGAGGCTTTGCAGGAGCAAGAGGTGAAAAGCTGAGCCTTATCTTTCCACTTTTAAATTCCCTGTGCGCCGAGGCAGATTTCTAGATGTGTATTCCCTGGTTAATGTGCTCCCTTTCACGTAAGTATGAGCCGAAGTGTAGAGTTTGCTGTTCTGTGCCTGGTGAGGCACCCCTGCCATCCCTGTGTCACCGGGCGCTTGAGCCACATGAGGCTCTGCTGCTGGGTTACCTGCTTCAGAAATACAGACCATAAAATGGGTATAGATGTTGGCCATCAGGTGCTAAACAAACGTTCTCAGGGCGCTTTGCATGCCTGGAGGTGCAGAAGTACCAATGGCTGCGATGAGGATCTCTGTGCAGGCTCAGCACTATGTGCACATCTGGTGGGGGATGATGAAAATGATCAAATGAACTTTCATCACATCTTGTGAGCTGTGCTGTGAGACTCAAACATCTCTTAAATATGGAAAGTCAAACAGAAAGCTGCCAGTCCGGGATGCCACGCGCACCAGCATGCTTCTGTGGCTCGCGTCTTTGATGCTTTCGGCAACCTGTGTGCTCCGCTCCCGTAGCTGATGCCTTTAAAGACTTTGAAGGTAGCCACTGAGCTGGCTGCTGTTCTCAGGTACTCTCTTTCAGCCGTCTGTGTCTTCTGCTGGCCGGTCTCTCTTCATGTGCTTCCTATGGAAAGTTCAGTGTTCTTTAGAAATGCCCCCACTGAAATCCAGTCTGAAACACAAACCCCTTCCTCGTTCAAAACACACTCTGAGCCCAGTCCATGAACGCTGGCCAAGCCGTCGACATCATCATTTTCCAGTGATCTCACCAGCATGTCAGGATCTCCCTTGTTAATGACTCTGAGAAAACTGTGGACCCAATAAACTCCGTGTCAGGTAAAGAATACAGTGAGGATTGGGAAGTGACAGATAAAGCAAATATCCTGCTCCTAAACAAACCCAGCAGGACAGGAGAAAATGACAAATGACGGGATTGTGTCAGCTTGAAAACAGATTGGACTAATGGCATGCTGGACTTTGCACTCCGGGGGATCGATACTCTATCAGTCAGGAGAGCTCAAGACCTTGTGAATAGCGTTTGTATGGACAGGAGGCAGAGATCTGCTGATAGCGGGCGTGTGTTTTGCTCTCACAGCGCTGGGTCCAGCGCACGGGGAAGCTGGAAGGGGAATTGTGCACAGCCCGGTTGGTGCAGGCTGGGGGGAGCCTGTTCCCGTGGGAGCCCATTCCTCAATGATGGAAGCAGGGATGTGGCACTCTCTGAGTGTCTGCAGAGCTCTGGGGCTGACAGGGCTGGGGCTCACCTCCCTTCTTGCTTTCAAGCCTTCCCTTTGCTGCTTGGGGCAGGGATGTGGGATTGAGTAGCTGTGAAGTGGGGAGCTTCTGAGTTTGCCACCCTCCGCTGAGCCCTGTTCTGCCAGGGCCGGTTGGGTTTTGGTTTGTCCTCGAGCAGGGCCCTGAGGCTCCTCCCGCCGCTGAGTCCAGAGTCCTGCTGATTGCACCCCCGGCTGCACCCTTCCCTCCCTGCCCTTCCTTCCTTTGCCAGGGACCATGAGACAGCTCCTTCCCCTGCCCCTGGAAGGAGCGCGCAGCGGCGCTGCTGCATGGCACAGGGATGCGATGCCGTCCATCGCACCAACACCACGAGGGTTTCATCCGAAAGCTTTGCAAAGCTCTAAATCTGTTGATGGGCTCCTTCTGCCTTTGTGTGCTCACACTCAGTCCTGGCTGTCTTTTTGTGGCTCAGAAGCCTCCGAAGGCTTTGGGAAGAGCGATGGAGGTGACTGCGCAGGGCTCTGTAAGTCACTGCGGCTCTGAGCTGCACCCTTGCCAGGGAAGGAAGGGTCAACCCCTACAGACCAGCATGGGGCCCTGGGCACCATCCTGTAACACACACACCCGGTTTGCTGTGTCTGAGTAGGTCCTACTCAGAATACACACTCCCATCGTTCTGAGAGCTTTCCCCCTTCAGCTGGCATGCTCGGAAGGGCTAACTGAGTTCTGATACATTGCGCTCTCTTTAATGGCTATTAGTTGTTTACCTGGGCTAATAAGATTAATGTCATAATGAATATGAATAAAAAGCCCTTTGGACAGACCCACATGTACCTTCAGATTTAGGTGCTCATCATCAGGAGCAGGAAATTAGTGCTGAGGAGCTGCTGCAGGACTGCTTTTGCCTGGTCAGGAAGCCAAGAAGAACTAACCAAGACCTTATAGATCCCATCCTACATCTCCCATCGGAGGGCTCGCAGGGAGCAATCGGGACCATCGCTCGGGTGCACGAGGTTTGTAGGAGCAGCCTTGGAGATGTGTGGTTTTAACTTGGAAAGGTCAGGTTCAGAGCCCAGGAGATCCCTCCATTGCTTGTGCTTTTCCAAGGTGTTTATTCAGCTTTAAAGTCTCTTTGGAAAGAGAAGGAAGGAAAACCCCTTGTGTGCCCATCGGCTTCTCTGTTGATATTTCTCTCTGCCCATTTGATAGTTTAGATAAATAGGCATTATCTGAAGGAGCACTTTGGAAGGCAGCAAGTTTTTTTTTATTAGAGCCTAACAAAGCTGCTCTTTTAGAAATGATATCTATGGAGCTGTGCTCTGGAAAGGTGGGGTTATGTGAAGGCCATTCAACCAAAAAAATCCCCAAATTAAATTCCAAGCAACATAGATGGAAATGACACATGGAGAAATTTAACTGTGTAAGAATTGTTAATGGTCTAGTATTTAAAGAAAGTCAAGTATTGTGGTTTGCCCAGAGGTGTCAGAATGTACATGAGTTGCAGTAACCTTTGTGAAAGGGAACAACTTACAGATACGCACGTTTTGGCCTCTGAAGGGCCATCCACATCCCCTGCTTCCCTTATTCCATTGAGGCTACTGCAGTGCACATGAAGAGATGGTGAAACTGATGGAGCTTAAATGGAAACATGGTGCCACCAGGGCTGCTGGAGGGGAGGGAATGCTCTCATGTGCTTTGCTTCTATTGCGGGAGAGAAGGAGGTCAGAGAAGAGAGCTACCAGCTCAGGATCTCTGCTGCATGGGAGCAGACATGGCTTACAATAAGAGTTGGGGTGTACTGGGGAGGGGGGCAGGCAGGGAAAGATGAGTTCAGTCTCAGTATTTCTTGGCTGGCTTGGTTACTGACGTGATCTCGCTGCTCCTGCTCGTCAGGCAGTGCAACTGTAATAAATAATAGCAATGATATGCTGAGAATAAGAAAGTGAGGCCATTTTACGTGTACTTCCAGTGTTGCCTTCACTTTCTTGCATTTCCTTGAGCAGCAGCATTTCAAGCCAAGTAACGGGCAGAAAACTCCTCTCTTACTGCCTTTTCTCTTTTTTCTGTAATTTATGCAGAACGTGTGCTCAGAGGAGCTGGAGGAAAAAGGAAGGGTTTGCATTTATTTTGGCTTGTCTTCCCTTCTAACACTGTTACTTGGGCCAGAGAAACTGCACATCCTATGGGTGGCGGCGCGGGGGCAAGCTGTGAGCATCCCAAGGAGCACATCCCTCTTCTGCTTAGCTGTAGCAGTAAATGCATTGCTGCACTGAGGCATTGATTGAATCAGTTGATGTATATAATAAATGAAAGCTGGTTCCCCGCTCAGGTATCTCAAAGGAATCCACTAATTCTGTTTTCTTTAAGAAAACTGGAACGCTTGGACGTGTCTGTGCCCAAAGGCAGTGGTCAGAGGCCTCCTCACCTGGGCAGCAAGAGGGGTTTGCATGCCCCTGCGTGTGGTGCATGGAATGGGGAGGCTTTGCTTTTCCAGAGGCATTTTGTCCATAAAAGGGATCTCTGGAAAGAGCCTGGATGCATGTTCTGAGCTATCTGCAGTGTACCCGGCTCCTGCAGCTCCCTACCTTAACAGCCAGCTGCGCATGAGGGGAAGTATGCGCCTTGTATTTGACAAGTAAAAATGCATTGGCTCTGCCACAGTCATTTGTCTTTATTGTGGCCCTAATTTGAATGAAAGCAAGTGCTAATGGAGGGCACGGTTTGAGAAAACTCTGCACATGGGCAACCCCACCTCAGGAGGGGGAAACTCGTGGCGTGATTCAACAGCGCCGGTTATCTTTGCTCCTGGCAAAGTTTGCCAGCGTGGCGATGCTGGTTCCTGCTGCAGCTCCATCGGAGCCTTAATCCTTCCCGTTCCCCCGCCCCCTCCAAACTTCCCTGGTGAATTCATCTAGAAACATATCGATTCCATGCTGCGCCGGAGTGGGACAGTGCCCCTCTCTGCAGAGAGCTCTCGCTGTTTGCCTTTCATGAGCAGGCACAGCCTGTGTCTGTCAGCGCTGCTTGTCCCGGAGTGCGTCTTCCTTGGGCTCCACAATACGAGCTGCTCATCAAGGCAAGACAGACGTGCTAAATAAAGTGCCATCAGGCCTGCTCGCTCGCACAGTGGTAGCCCATTGTGCTGCCGTACGGGTGAGCTGGGGATGGGTTTGTCCCTTTGGAATCCTTTTTAATTATCTTAAACATGATTCCAGCTTGAAATGATATTTCAATTGAAGAGAGCTCAGGGGACAATTGCCTTCTTCCGTGTCTTTGTAAATATTCATGCGCTGATTTGTTTGGATGGGGAGCGGGGTAGGAAGTGGGGACGGGAAGAATCTGACCATTGAAAGTGGAAAAATCAAGGCTGGATGGGGTAGCACTGGAACTGCAAGCTCTCGGCTTTCAGATACATGGTTTAGGGCTGTGTTTCTTTCAGTTTTCCCTTCCCTTTTGCTTTTTCAATGCATCCTAAGGTGAAGTGCAGCTCTTCTTTGACCAAATTCAAGTGCAAGAACTGGAATGATCTTGGGGGGGGGGGGGGATGCAGCCAAAAGATAAAAGCTTACTTGTGAACAAACATTGTCTGTGCTGTTTCCCCCCTTTTTACCTCACTCCTCAGCCTCTTCTCTTTTCTTCCTGTCTTCCAGTAGAAATCCAGTTATTTTACACTGTACTGAAGGTCCCAACACGTGGCTCCTTAAGGCTTGGGAATTCTTCTAGTTTTGGAGACACCTGAACCAAGGTGCAGGTTTTCCCTCTCACGTTCTGCTTAACCCGTTCCTTTCTCTCTCCCAGTTCACCCATCTCCTGCTTGAATCCGGGTGGTCCTTTCTGAGGACAGACCTAAGGCAGCCCCAGTGCTTCCCTCCACCAGATGCTGCTGATCGCCATCACAAGGGATGCTGAATTCTCTTGTGATGGTAACTTGGCAAGTTTGTGCTGGGTAGTGTCTGAAGACCAAGGCATTAATTTTGCTCCCTGGAGGAAGATGCTTTGTGCAATCAAACCCCTCCAACCCTCTAAGAGCAGTGTTAAGGCTTTTAATATCATGGTTTCTGGGTCCCGTAGGAGGCTGGGGAAAATAGAAGTACTTTTAACAGTCAGGGTCTAGTTTAAAACAATGAGTGCACCAACCCCTAAATAATTAAAGAGATGGATACAGTCTGGTTTAGCCCTCTTGTTTATTCAGTATTATTTAATTTCACAAATATTAAGTTTCCCTCTTCCATCATCAACACCCCTCCCATGGGAGGCAAGTTACCACCAATTTCATTCTTCTGAAGCCTCATTAATGTCACCAGTTGTTCACTTTGACTTATGGGCTTAAATTACCAGCGACTGGAACAAGTGTAAATACAGTGGGGCAGCCCTCGAAAAGCCCATCCACACTTAAAACTTCTGCAGTAAACAAAAGCTGGGAAAGTCAGGAGGCTACAAGTGGGGTTGGGGCATTAGGATAACTCCCTCAAAAGCTCCCTGATGGTGGATCGAACCTAAACCAAACAATGGAAGAGTACCAGTTGCAAGAAACCAGCAAGAACAGATGATGCACAGGTACTGGACACAGGAAATGTAACGCTAAATACCTGATGGGTAACTGATGGCTGTTCATTCCTCACTGTGTTGCTGTTGACAAGGCACACAGGTGTCTGTGCTTAATTACACTAAGCAAGGTTTAGCAGGGGAGCTGGGATGTAAGGTTCATGTCAATGACAGAGGAATCATGGATTAACTGGGGATGGTGAGGGATGCAAGACACCCCTCGTCCTGTGCTCTGGACTGTTTTCCCCTGCAGGGGAATCACCGTCAAAGCCCACCCAGGGCTGAGAGTGCAGCGCCATGGGTTTCTCATGGATGCTTTGTCAGCCCATGGGACGCGCAGTTAGAAGCTGGGAGAGGCACTGAACCAACATGCCGATAACTTGCTGTCATTCCAGGCTCCCTCCTTAGCTGCGGTAGCTAGAGAAGTACATGTGTTGTCAACTTCTGTGTTAAAGCTTCAAGCTGTAAAGGAAAATGTAATTACTAATGAAACACAGGAACAGGCATGCTCCAGACTGAAGCATCAGATGAGCTTCAAGCAGGAGGAGGCTGAGTGCTTTTAAAGAAATACAGCAAGGGGGGAGAGGGGTTGTGCATAGAGACTGTCAGAGCAACACGCGCTTAGAAATATTTCCTGAACCTCACAGTTTTACAGGAGGGTTTATAATGCTGGCACCATAGTGGGATGATGATTTAATAAGAGAAAAAACTCTATCTGACTCGCGCTTGCGACACAATGAACATAGCCACAAGAGTGAGATAATTTCACATGCAGACATTAAGCTGTTAGTACAATGGTTAAGCATTAAAAGTTTCATCCTTGCTGTTTCTCCTCCAGTGAGGAGCTCTTTGGTATTTAGATTAGCAACAGGATATAATAAACTCGTTAACATGTCAGAAATCTTATGTTGGGAAAACCTACATGGCTGGTCTCTCCTCTTTAGCTTTGTTGTGCGGTGAAACGCAGCAATTAGTGCTGTGACTGGGGGACAGGCTGGAGGCAGCAGCCAGGCGTAGCCAGGGCTGACTTGGCACAGCATTCCCAGGAAGTCCCGCCTGGTTTCCAGTATAATGTGTATTAAACCAGTGAGACATCAAAATGTATGTGAACAGAGTGCTTACGCAAGTGTAGACATGCAAAGAGAGCAGGATCCCGGCAGGACGGGTGCCCTCTGTGTGCAGATAGAGCCAAGCGTTGCGGCCGCAGAGGATGAAGGGCAGCTGGGATTTTCTAGTACAAAGTTTCTCTGCTAATAGACAATATAGATTTTTGTTGCATCTATTTTTTTAGTTTTGTGTAAAGCTCTGAAATTGCAGCTGTTTGGGCAATTACAGACGACAAACGTTAATTAAACCCAAAACAAACCAACAAGAAGCAATAGGAAAAAGTTCCTTGATAGGGAACAAAAACATTTTTGTTGAGGCCTAATAGAAGTTTGAGCTTTGTCCTAAAGCTCTCTCCAGTCTGCAGTGCCTCTCACTTATTGAATAAGTGAAATGAAGCCCTTGGCGAGAGCTAGTAAGTGTGGGACAAAGGGCAGCAGTGAAAAATGAACACAGTTTCAAAATGCAGAGAAACAGATGTGAATCTGCAACAGAGAAAAGGAGGAAGGGAAGCCCATTACAGAGACCATACCAAGGGCAGGATTTAAAGCTGCACGACATTTTGCTTACTGTGTTGCTCGTGCCACGCAGCATTTTGCAGGCTGGTCCTCTTCGTTATCTCTGATACCAGGCTGCAGGGAGGCTGCTTTTCAAACAGTGTCAAACATCTGAGGAGTCTTGAGGAATATGCATCGAAAGACCTCGGGCAGGGCTGGGGGAAGGAGAAGGTGGACGCTTATTAAGTCCTGCTAATGTTAGTGATGTATTGAGTGAAACATCATGAAAAATGAAAGCAAATCCTACTACAATCTTGACAGAACAAAAGGCTTTCAGTTAAAATAGAAAAATGCTAAGGCGGTATATATCAAACATAACTTTTCTATTAAACGTGCATGTGGTAGAATATGGATCACATTATAGGGAGTGTTGTTTGCCTTTTTTTGTGCCTTCCACGAGCACCTAAAGCTCTTGCTTGGGAAACGCTTGGCCACTGCGCTGCTTTCTGTGGGTAAAAGTAGATTTTCTTGTGTTTTGTAATTACGAGTGATTTGCCCATCTGCACTTGGAAGAGAAAAGATTTTGCTCATCAGTCATTAAGTACAAGGTTTACATGTCTAGCCTGAGTGAAAGTAGCTGTGCTTCTCATTCATCTTTTCTTGACAGGATAAACCCAAGATATCGAAGCAGTTACTCTTCTTTTTAAAAATCCCACCTTTTAGAGCCACTTAATGGTATCAGATTTATCTGATGACTCCGTTTCTTTGGGCACAGCTTCTCCAGTTCTAATTACTGCAACCTTTTGTTCTAAGAATAATAAAATATAAGGCAGAGTTGGCACAGGAGCAAGGTGCCCCCTAGCAAAAGTCAAGTGCTTGCAAAGAAAAGAAAACTCTGGCAGTTCCCCCTTGAAGTCCGGTAGCTCTCACAATAGCAGTCGTTTCCCTTCATGCATTTAATTTGTCACAACTGGGAAGAAGTCTTGTAAAATACCTCTATCCTTAGAAGTGAACGTAGCCTCTCCGGCGCATCTCGCCTGGTGCCGAAGTCATCATCTTGGCAGTGAGGAGAATTCATGTATTAGTTTAGGGCTCAAGCAACATAAACAAAACTCAAGTGGCTGGAGGGAAAAAGGATCATTATGTGAGTGAAAAAAAATTGAACATCTTGACTCAACAAATGCTCCAGTCCTGTCTTATACCAGACTGTCTGTGTGCCAAGTTACAGAGAAGTCATCTGACCTAAGGGGGGGGAAAGGGAAGCGGGGCTTATGTTTCGATGTGCAGAAATGTAATGCAGTAAAAAAGGGAAAGGAGTTTTCTAAATATAAATTTTTCAGCTTTTTTTTTTTTTTCTTTTCTGTCTTTAGAACTGTTTCACTTTAAACATAATTGTGCCAAATGCAAATAAGTGTTGAAAAGGAAGTTTATGTTCCTTGCGATAGTGGGGAAGACCAGAACAAACCCCAAGCCGATTCCCTTATGGCTGTCCAAGGAGGGCATCGTTACACGATGGGCCGTCTTCTAGAAAGAAACCATGACAGATTGGAGGGAAAAGATTTCTCTATCCATCTTGTTATGTCACCCCTTATAAATCAACATATCTTAATTAATTACATTCTTTTCATACCAAGACTTTAAAATTGATGAGGGTGTGCCAGTGTGTATTTATTGCTCATTAGCTGCATGACTATGGAGTTTCTGTGCTCTATTCCCACATGTTTAGAAACTCGGCAGCATACTGTGGACATCTCATTTTACTTACTGTATGGATAACTGTCTCGGTCACGGTGACTTAATTGTGTTGCTATCCTGCAGCAGACATAGGAGATGCATAAAATCCTGTGTGCATGCATTTTTACCTGTCACATGCATGCACATAAATATCTGTACCTAAATGGGCACATGTAGGGACTGCAGTTCATTTCCACGTAAAGACAAGCATATTTGGGAGATCACAGATGCTTTGCTCATTTATAAATTAAAAAGTAGCCAGAGGGTTAATTCTGTATGATATCAGCAATAGCTGTTCCTTAGTCAATCCCACCATGCAGAAGGTCATAAACTAAATATTTCTGTGTCTTGTTCTGATGTGCCAAAATTTACTTGAGAAACGAAGCTGAAATGAGTCTTTTAACTGAGTTAGTAGCTAGGCACATTTGATATGAGCTACAGTCTGAACTGCAGAGGTTGATCAGAGCAAATAAAGCTTAAAGGGAAGCAGTCTGAAATGAGTTCTGGTGCCACTGGAACAGAAACATTCCAGGCTGTGGGTACAGCTCAGTGCAGATATCTGGGCAGAGCCTGCTCGTCCCCTCTCATTATTCCAGCAGTTGTTTGAAGAGCACGAGCCAGCCCTGCCAGAGCCGCAGAGGAAATGGTGAGGGGAAGAGGACAGCGTGGAGAGTTTCCCAGACTACAGCTAGCATGGGGAGATAGCAACCAGATGGAAGCTGTCAGCAATAGTGAGGGTATTGCTACTGCTGTTTGAAAATGGACAGAGTAAGGAATGAAGGGAAAGAGGGGGAAGAGGCCGAGTGAAAGATGGATTGCACTGAAGAGCAGAAGAGGAGATAATGAAGCGGGGAAGGGGTGTGTGAGTCCTGGGTTAGAGGAGCCTGGCTCCACAGTGTGCTAACGCACAGGAACCCTGGTACTGAAAAGTAACCACTTTACATATTTTGTTTAGAATTTATGCAAGGGCAAAACAAAGTTCTTTCAGTGTTTGTATTAAATTCCAGAGAGATTTGCTCTCCTAAATACTTAGGAAATAGGGCAGTTGCTTGGGATGAAGGTGCAGGTTCGGATTTCTGTCTCCTTGACCTGGAGCTGGAAATAAAGTCTGGATCTCCCTCCGCCTGTCACCTCCCTGAAAACCGCCCCAGGTGGGCAGTTGCAATGCTTCTGTTCCACCAGTTCGCTGGTGCAGGGATGTGTGCTTTCCAGCCTGTCAGTACAGCATTCACCTGCTGTGAGAGGGATGTTGGTTGAAATTCCCGTTCTCTCTCAGACGAGGCTCCTGACCCAGCACAGTTTCAGCTGTTTTCAGCTGGAGCTGTCGTTTGGTTGAGAAACTGAGAAAACTCAGACAAAAGTTCCTGCCAGGCTTACCCACAGCTTTATTCTTGGAGCTCAGGAATGAAATGCAGTCCCAAGCAGGCACCTACTAAGTCAGGTCAGTTTGTCTACCGAAGATGTATCTCTGGATGAGATCAAGTGTTATTTAAGGTTACAGAGAGCTTAGGAGACCAATTACTTTAAAATGCAACTCAGGGGAGTGAGAATCTGTGCTAAAAGCAGTAAGGGGGACACGGGACTGCTGCTGTTTGATGGGAACCGAAGCACTGGGATCTAGAATCTGTTTTGTCCAGCCACCAAATTTCTGCACCGAGAGCCAGTAAAAGGCCTGATAGTGGGAACCAAACATCTGGTCCTCAAGAGAAAAGAGGTGTGTTCTCTAATTCATCTTTTAATTATAACTGTTCCATGTGCTGTTAATTGACGCTCAGCATTTATAAACTCTGCTACCTGTTGCACCTCATGGAACACAGGCTATGAGTTATTCTTGCTGGGTTTTTTGATGCATCTTTGTATGCAGTATTCTTCACTCAGGTTACCGGGAGAGTCTTTAAGCGATGTGGAAATAAAGACTGAAATGAGAGCGGATAAGCTCGGGTGTATCCAGCACAGCTGGCACTTTGGTTTAGTGACTTTGTTTTGACTGCTTCAGTGGAGATCTCAGTCTGGTCTTGCAGCTTGTCCGTGGGTTTTTACTTTCCCCGAGCGTGATCTGTCCAGCGACTTAACACAATGTATGTATTAGTGTTACTGGAAGTATTTTCCATGTATCATAGCAGCGACTCTTCAACTGCAGCATGGGTCATGCAGATACTAACAGGAGGGATGCCAAGATCTCTGTGCTGTCTGTGAACACTGCTCCTGAGAGGCAGAGAACTTGAGGCTGTTTTCTAGTTTGTTTGTCGACAGGAATGGTCACTAACGGGGAAGGTGGATTCAGTTGGGGTAGTCTGTTTGCGTCAAAAGCAGCCATAAAAGCGGCTTCTGCGATGGTGTGAGCTGGGGTAGGAGTGCATAGTTGAAGTCCCCCGTGGTCGGGGTTGCAGTGCGTGATGGCTGAGCAAGATAATGCTTCAGGGCTGCTGCAGAGGCGTCTCTGGGGTGTGAAGCACCTCAAAGCCTTGTGTCCGCTCGGGCAACGGGCGCTGGATCCACCCTGAATGCTCCCTCGCTGCAGGGAGCGTTCCGCCCTCGGGCTGTGCGGCGGGGCTCGGTGTCCCCCGCGGCACCCCAGCACCCCCTCACCCCCCGTTTCCTCCCTCGCTGTGCTGGGAAGGGGCCCTGTGCGTTTCCCACGGCTGGATGCGGCCTTTCCTCCGCGGGAGCGCTGCCCCGCGCGGCTCCGTGCCCCGGTGCCTCCTTGAAGCGCAGTGACGGTGACCCCGTCCGGGGGGGCTGCAGCCCCGCTGCCGGCCCCTGCCCTCGGGGGATGGTCCGTGCCGGCGGGCGCGGGCCCTCGCTCGGCGGCTCCGCCGTGGGATTTCTCCCGCAGTAACGGAGCGCGGAAGCCGGAGTCGCTCGGCTGCGGCCACGTGTTGTGCTGATAGCCCCAGGCCGGCGGCCGGGCTGCCCCGGGGGCTCAGGTGAGCGGGCGAGGCGGGACTCCCCCCCCCGCTCCGGTTCCGCTTTCTGCCGCCCGCCCCAGAAGTGTCGAACGTCCGTAACTTGTCTTTTACGATGGTTTGATTTTGCGTGGTTTTCCCCCCGTGAGGGATGATGAAATGATAATGAAATGCCGCCCGCTGGAGGCGACGTGCCAGTGCCCGGCTCCAATGCCGGCATTAGCCTAATTCAGTAAGTGCTAGATGCCCGCTTTGTTTGTGTGGAGCTTGCAGCCCTATTGATGTCAAGCAGGCTGTTAAAAAGCATAATGACATGGCATTAGAGACCCCGAGAGCAATTAACAGGCTGCTTAATTAGCAAAAGGAATTAGAATTTGAGTGGCTGATCTTTGCTTAAAGACTTGTAAAAAAGCTGGAGCAGTTATCTGATTATGCATTGATCAAACAGGCTAACCCTGTCCTTAGGTAATTCTCTTCCCTCCATTGTGGTCTTTGAATATACAACTGTTTAAATATGCTGACCTGCCCCGAGGAACCGGAGGGGAGCTGCGCCCGCGGGGCCGGGCGGCCGCGGGTCCCCGCGCCTCGGCCCCGGGATGGCCCCGGCCCGAGGGGATGAGGCCCGGTAAAGGTTCCGGTGCAGGGCCCGGCCTAGGGACGGAGCCTGTCGAGGGCCACCTGCCCGGGCAGCAGCCGGGCCACATGCGGGGCCATCCCGGAGGTGCCCTCCGGGCCCTGCTGCTGGCTCTGGAGCACAGGGAACGGGCTGGAGGGAGCGAGTTACCGCATCCAGCGCAGGGATGGATGAAGCTGGGAGAAGGTGCGTGCGGGGATGGCAGGTCCAGACAGTGCTGCTTGGATCCTGCAGCACACGCAAGCATGTTCACCCCTTGCGCGGACACACTCCTGCTCTCCCCCGTGCAGACACACGCACGCTCTCGGCATCTCCGCTCCGCCGCTGGCAGCCGAGCGCCAGCCAAGTGATTGATTTTTACACAAACAGGAGCACACACACACACGGTATCGTTTGTTCTGCTGCCGTTGGGTTTGAGTCACTCCGAGTGTGTTATGACACCTCCCTCATCAAATAATGGTGGAATCGCAGCTGGGGCGGGAGCGAACAGTGCTGCTGGGGAAGGGGAGAAGTGTGGGCATCATAAAATGATGGTGTTTATTTTAGGTGGTATGTGCAACAAAATAAACGTATTGAAGTAAAGGGAAAAGAAAAGCAGAGCAGACAAAAAAGGGAGCTGCAAAGCCACCACGCTGCCTTAGGAGAGGATTTCAGCAGTGGTGGCTGTGGAAGGTCAGAGTAGAGGATCTCAGAATTTCTTTGGCTGTATCATGGATGTGACACTTGCTTGACCTTGCTGTGCTTTTGGCAGGTGGTTCCCTATTACTGCATGGCACAGAGTTATTAAAAAATCCATTAAGCGTCATGTTTGTGCTTGCCAGAAGCCACCTTCCCCAAATGCTGGTTTTTACACAGGTTTTTCTTGAGTATTGTTCTTTTTGCTCCGCATAATTTTGGGTTATTGGGGTAATCTTGTTTGAAACTGCTCGATGCAGCAAATGCATCCCCTTTTTTCCGGGTTTGTGAGGGTGAGGAAAGAGAATTAACCTTTACCAGGCGGGAGAATTCTGCTGCACCCAGCATTGTTTTACTTGCAGAAGTTTTCTTTGACCCAAGTGTGATTGTCTTCAGTTCCTGACAGTTTTATTTTGGAAATGTTAGTTCTGAACATAACCGCCCAGTCTGCAAGCAGCACCATTGTTTATTGTTTTCCTTTTAATAATCTTATTTTTTCCTGTCTTCTAGATGGCTAGAAAGAGAACAAAAATCACCCCCACAGCTCCCCACC
>JAOEHY010003098.1:0-29899 GCA_025447955.1 Psilopsiagon aurifrons | reverse complement strand
CTCCCCATTTTTTTACATCACATTCCCAGCACTAAATCACATTTAATCTCCTAAAGGCGCGCGCACACACTCACACACACACAAAGTGATGCATTCTGTTGAATTCAGGACACATCATAATCATGTCTTAGTTTCTGCTATCAAAAAGAAAATCAGACCCATAATTGGATAAAGATTCTGACACTGTCAAAATTGTGACAGTTGGGGCACTATTTTTAACCTGTTTGGTAATGGGAAGTGCTGCTTTCTCTGCACAGTGTAAATTTAAAATTGTCTCATTTGCTACAGTGTGTTTGAACTTTCATTTCTCACCTTTCCTGTCAATCAGAGGATGCAGAAAGTGAAATAACTTCTTGGCGATTGGACACATGGAGCTTTAATCATCTGTCAGCTGCTGTAAATCAGCAGAAAGACCAGCCAAAGACTTACTTCAAAAACTGTAGCTGAAGAGTCTAAACCAGTCAGGTTTCTCTGATCACTGGTTTTAATTAAAATAAAATTTTAAAAAGGTAAAAATTGAATTAAAATACAGTGAGTAACAAAAGATGCTAAACACCTAAGGGAGAAGCTATAATGAGCCTACACTTAAAAGAATATATATAACCTAAGGGTTAATTAGACCTTGTGGAACATAATCTGCTGTGGAATTTGGTTAAATGGAAAATATCATCAATTAATTTATCTGCCTGAGGCCTTTTAATGCAGATACAATCAGTCCCATAACTGTATTCTCGCCCTGGATGTGCTCTCTGAGGCCACTGGAGGCCAGCCATCTCCTTCTTCCTACCACCAGACTAGGAGCAGAATTAATAAAAACAGCTTCACAGAGGTTAAACTGAAAAGGAATTTGGAACAGGTGATGCTTAGAGAAAGTGCTCACTGCTGTTAACTCCAGAAACATCTCTCTAATTTAAAATATGACCAGGAGTGGTCACTCACTGTGTCTCACTGCTGATATTCCCTGGCTCCTTCTGGACTTTGCTGTCTTGCTTATTTCATCCTGGCTGCAAGGCTCAGCCCAGGCCAATGAAAACAGGATGAGTCAGGCAGGGACAAGTTTTAACATTATGGCCAAGGATATTCACAGCAGTAGGTTATTTCATCTTGGCAGTTCCTTCCCCACTTCCTAAGTCCTACTCTTGTTTATCTGACATCTACTTTTCTTTCAGATTCTATAAATGATTGCTCATAGTATTGTTTACGTATTTTTTTTGTGCTCAGTGTTTGCACAAAGTTAGATTTGTTGCCTTTTTTCAGCCTGTGAAACATCAGTCTCTTGGTTAAAGGAATTGAAATAGTTTTCCTAAATGAGTTATAATTTTTTAAGGTTTTCCATTCATGAAAGAAAATGAACTTCAAGTCAAAATGCAGTTTAATGAATACTGACAATGCAATTAAAATTTTTCCTGTGATGGGTGAATCCCAATGAATTTAATGAGAAACAGATAAAGGTAGTTACAAATCTCAGATCCTTTTTCTTTTCAGAACAAAAAGAATGAAAATTAAGAGGAAGAGATAGTCATGAGCAAAACGTTCCGCTACATCATCATCATGTACTTCCTTCTTAAAGTACATTCATATCATTTTTGCCGTTACTTTACTGTTCCTGTGCAGATCAGTGGAAATATTAGAACTGATTTCTCCTCTTGAGGCACTGAAAGAATTAGTACTAAGAGGTATTTCTGATAATATCAGTGATTGACAATCCTTCAAAAAATATGGAAGTATAGTAAAGATAAGGCTCAGTGCTCTCCTGTGTGGAAGATCCCAAGGTCCCTTGCAAGTGATGCATGCAGGCATTACTCTGCCTATCAAACAAGCACAGAGACCTTTGGGATACAGCAGTTGCTTAACAAGATAACATAATGATGCTATGGGATGCAGACAAAGTAAGGCAGATGCTGTTAGATCAGCAGGAACACACATGTGCTTAGAAAACAGTATCTGCAAAGTTGATTTTTACTTTTAGAATGTCAATTTGTTGCATTATCTTTTCTCTCCTCAAAAAATTATTTGTAGTCTAAGTAATCTGTTATTTTTAAATGTCTAGAAAAGTGGAAGGGTGAGATGCATGGCAGAATGTGAGGCTTATTGTATTTGTACTATTCCAGAGCAATCAGGTAGCAAATTCCAGATCCCTGGAATTTTACTGGAAACATCTAGTCAGAAATATTTTCAAATATATCAAAATGTGCTCACCCACCTCATGTGCTGCTTTCTGTGGTACTCTGAAGAGGAGGGAGGAACATTACAGCTGTTTCCCCAACAGTTGCATGCACAGTTTCCCCAGCAGTTGCATGCACTTATGCACTGCATGTCACCAGTCCTGGCTGGGTAAGACAACAATAGTAATAGATTAAAAAAAATGAGAAAATATGAAGGGCATCTGGAGGCAGGGAGTGGATCAGTGGTCAGTGATGTTTCACTATGTTACTTGGGAAACAACAATAAACAGGGCAAAGGAAAGAAGCTGTTGTCATACAAACAGCAATCAGAAGGAGAAAAGATCTGAAAGTGAAGACTCCTGGTGTTTGAACTCTATGACACCAATTTCCACCAAACAATTATTGAGGTTATTACTTTAGGAACATGCTGATAAGATAACAAATGAAGACACTATTCAACATACTATCAGAATAAATAGAAGGTTTTAGATCAGATTTTCTGAAACTATTAAAGTTTCCCTGATCAGCATTTTTGTTCTAAAGTAACAGACAGAATGGAAGAAGGAAGACAATTCCCTACAGTAAGATGCATTTTACCACTGTATTGCTCAAGTAACCAAAAAAAAACATAACAGGCATTTAAGGAAATTTTTAAAACCACATAAAATCAAAATCAGTTTCCAATTTTACCCTGCAGGTGAGGAAGGGGAGGGCTTGGGGAACACATGCTCACTCCACCGTATGGGAGCTGTGTGTGCATCATGTGTGCTGTGCTCCCTCTTCCACTTTATGCCCCCAAATCCCAGCTGGGTCAAGAGTGGTGGCTGCTGTTTGGTTACTGAGATGGGTCCAGATAATGGATTCTACACTTGGGGTAGGCCAGAAAGCACTGGTTGGAAGGAGGAGTGGGTACCAAGTGGAGTGGCTATCCAGATTTGTGCTAGATCACTGCAGGGACATGGCAAGGGCTTTTGCAGGACATAGGTGATAATCCATCAGGGTGGCCCTGCAGAGAGCAGTGCAACCACAGATTGTCAGATGCTGATTCAGCCCAGCATTGGCTTTGAACAGAACTTGCATGACTTTTTCTATTTATTTTTATTTTTAATTTTGGTTTTGCTTTAATTTTTATTCCACAAATTTTCCATTCCTTCTTTGCAATTAGAAAAAGGGAACAAGATCCTAACATTTGGACTTGCAAGGACATTAGCAGTCCTTAACGTTGTTAGTGTTTTTTCTTAATCTTTTTCTCTGTTACTGTAAAGAGAGAATGAAATGGATTCAGCCAAGGTGATATTCAATAGTGTAACTACATCTCTCACCCTGGCAGCTAGCAATAGTACAACATACTTCATGAACAGTTACTTTGATGGACTGTACCCCTGTGACATTGGACAAGAGCAGTAATGGCAGGCAGTAACTCCATCAAATGGATTCACATTGAAAAAGCTGCAGACCTTGTCAGAGAGTGACCTACGTGTGATGGTATGACCATTAATTTTCTCTTTTGCAATTTTTTTAATCTTTTCATTAGCAAAGATTAGTCTTAATTAAGCACTAGCTGTTAGAGAAAAGGGAATTATCTGAAGGAGAAAAAAAATCCAATGCATTAAAGTATTTGGCATTATACTTTCCCTACAAGCATGGGAAAAGTGTTTTCAAACCATACATTGTTTGAACAATAGGAGCTTCCTGTTTATTTATAGATAGAGTCCTGCAGGTTACCTTTTTTTTTCCAAGTCATATAAACATGACTTTCAGGACTGTCTCAGATAAAGGTATTTGGTTATTGACAATCAAGTGGTGCCCAGCTGCAATAATAAATACAAAATAGTCTTGCCTTTGCTACAAATAAGCATCTCCAGTTTAAGAGGCAAGTGAATTTGAAGATGATTAAGTGGAAATCTGCTCAAAGTTTTAAGAAGGATTTGACAAGAGAAGCAATTTTCCTTTGAGCTTGTGTTCAGCTTTGAATCTCACTGGAACAGAGCTTTCATTTTGCAGGCAGTCACTCACTGCACACCCGAGCTTTAAAATTTAATGAATGCACCCTTTGCAGAAGACTCTGGCAATGGCTCAGATATATTAGTAAGTGCAATGATGTCAATCAGAAAAAGGAAGTGCCAGTGATGTCTTTCATTGTTATAATCATACTGATAGTTTCATAGTTTCTGTGTTTTAAATTCCAGAATTCTTCCCTATTTTGAACAAAGCAGAACCATAGAAAAAAAATATGGGCAACAAGATCTATATTTTCTTTTCCTAAGTGTGTTGATTATATTAATTAATATGCATATTTTTGAGAAAGTATTTTCAGTTTAAAATTCCAAATGCTTAGTTTCATTTAGCTACTGTAAGGGGTAGCCACAACACACATATGTAAAAATTGCAGCTAGCGTTAGAGCTCCAATTAATATTTATACATTGCACCAATAGGATTTACAAGCATGCTTTGGCAACACTGGGGTTAACATCATGAATAAAGCAGGGCTGAAGAAAATGGGCTCAGCTGCTGCGAATAAAAGAGCAGGAGGAAGTAGCTGAAGCATTGCAGAGAGTAAGGAAACCTCAAGGATGTGGAGGGTATTGATTTCTTGAGCACTACTGCTGTGTGACTGGTGTTGTGGAGAACTGTCTTAGGAGGCTGCGCTGGAGAGGCTTTTTTCTGGAGGAAAGAGGCTGTCCCAGGCAGAGCTGTGGGATTGCAGCCCACTATTAGGACTGTGCTGGTGTGTTCTGTGAAAATTATTGGTATATGAGCAGGCAGGTAAACATCACCTGTAACTTACCTTTCTCTATCAAAGCACTCATTGCATGTCCTGTGAACTCAGGGCTTTTTGCATTATGCCAGGAACAGAAAGGAAAAAATACAAGTTTTATTTGTGAGAATTACCATATGTGATGTGTGAAGCCATATTTCAAATGCTGTGTTTATCTGAGATTCCTATCCCTCTTGAGTTGATCAGAGAGAGCTGAAATTGAGCTGTTTCTATCTTCTGCTTGAAGTTAGGATGCCAAAGACTGCACTTTTTGAAGGTTGAGTTTTATTAAGGTACCCTGAATAAGAATACAGAGCTTTCTTATTAAATATGAGTTACTAATTTTTAGGTATCTTGCCCAATATATCCTTGTACAATAGGTGTTTTCATTTGTCTTGGGTCCTAAAAAGACATGTTATCTCTTGTGTGTCCCTTGGATGTGTTGTCTCTACCACATTGGACCTTTAGATGTGGATCTGCTTTCTTCTACTTCTTAGGGGTGCCTTAAACCTCATTTTATGCTGCAAGTACCCAGCTTGCTCAGTCTCTCGCCAGCATACTGTCTGTTCCTGTGTTCCAGGAAGCCTGTGTCAGCTGAAGAGGTGCAGCACCTTTGGGGAGCATGCCATGTCCTTTGCTCCTGGGGTTGTGTTTCACTGGGAGCACAGCTGCCTTTTGTCTGCGCTCGTCTTAAATAAAACTATAAAGATATTCAGTAAATAGAGCAAACAGCCTGTACCTTCCATCACAATATCCATGACAACTAAGTGCAGATGTAGAGAGAAGCAGTATATTGGTGCATTGGTTCTTTTTTGTTTTCATTTTGATCAAATGATTTTTATTTATTTGCTTTCCAGTTACCTTTACCATCTTCCTGAGCTCACATCTGCTTGGAAATAATGGAAGCTCATAACTTGCATTTAAAACTTGAAATATTCCAAGTTTTTCTGTTTCATGCTGCCTTTTCCTTTATAATCATGGTTTACTGCATTGAAAGTAGAAACTGAAATAGTAAGTATAGAAGCCATAACTTGTAAAGTTGTTTTTTCAGTATGAATGAGACTTTTAAGCTTGATTTAATTTCTCTGTATCAGAAATATTATGCCCTCTGGTTCTTGTATGTCATTTATGATTAGGACTTTGACGATGACACTGATAATTATGCAAATGTGTGCCCACTGGAAGCACGAGTGGAAAAATTCCTCAGCCCAGAAGTCTCCTAAACAGAGCAAATTGGTAACCAATCAATTATTCCTAAATATAAAGAAGACAACTACCTTGTAAGAGGAGATTCATATAAAAAGTAATTGCTGCTTTTATAAGCCAGGATTATTCATTATGTATCTCATAAAGCTGTAATACTTATGCTAGTGAAGGCTACATGTCAGATCCACAAGCCAAGTTACTCCTATATTCTACAGTTGTTTTGTTCAACTCGAATCCACCTGCAGCATCCTGTTTGCAGAGTATAGGCTGAATGAACTCTTTCCAGCCATCTCCTACAATCCACATTACAGAAAACCTTTATTTTGTGTTTTACCTTCTAAAAATACTGCAGCTGGCTTCTTTGTGCAGGTGGTAGCACTGAATGCCAGTAATTCCTTATAACATGGTTTTCTGCATTTAGTTACGTTATTTAGGAGTAGATGTTCAGTTACTTAGACAAATACCATGTACTGTTGGCTGCTAACTAATGCTCAAGTTTAAATAAAGGATTGCCAGCACATTCCTGAACAGAAATAAAATTTATGTGGAGAATGAGGCCTAATTCCCTTACTACTTCAGAATACAAACATTGGTTTGGGAAGTATGGCAAGTGTGGACAGAGGGAAAGCTTGAATTAATATACTTGTTAGTGAGCTGCAGCCAGTGTATCGTAACTGAGAACCTGCTACATTTTGGGTTTTTTTTTTGTCTTTATCAATGCATGGCACATCAGAGCATCCTTTGTTGCAGAGGGAAAACGTGGTATGTTGCTTTCTGGATGCAATTTCTGGTAAGGAAGTTACAACAAAAACTGAATATTAATGTTTCATTAATTATTGGGTTGTATCATCTGGTTGACCTATTAATGAAGATTAATATATCCCTTAAGATATATATACATGAAGAGATATATATGTTTTTTTTTATGGATATGAGCACTAGGATGTGAGCAACCATGACTTGTCTGTCAGAGGACACTGACGTCTTGAGATTCCCTGAGAAATCACAGATTTTAGATTTTTCCTAGCAGGATTCTCTGTGGGGACAGAGGTCTTGAGACCTTATGACATTTGGATAATTAAGTATGCAGCCACTTAAGACTAATTTTCTTGACCCCTTAACAGTTGCCTCACCTGGCAACAGTTTTAAATAAGAAAAATCCTGTATCTAAAGATGCAGTGGCTAGGTTTTTCAGTGTTGCCTGCCTTAATCATAGATGATAATGGCTTCATTTACTACCATGATAAACTGGTGTGAGTGCTTTCACTGCTTTTATTCTGTGAACCAAAACATAGTTTTAGTAGTTGCTGTGATGTGTGTGCCTGTTGCTTACATGCTTTTTTTGTGGAACTTGCCTGGGGAAGGAGCTATATGCCCAGCAGGAAATCTTGTCTTCCTTTGGGGAAATTCCCCTGACACAGCTCTCAAGTGGGAGCTGGGCACTGCTGAGCTATGGCTTTTGACAGATGTGATTACCAAAAGGGATGTAGGACAAATTTCTACCATTATTGTCATCAATTTTGTAACTTGCAGCATTTTGAATGCTCATTAAAATTCTCAGAACTTATAAAAATTCCCAAATAACTGAGCTGTGAGGGTAAGTTTGACATAACCCACAGTGAGGCAACATTATAAAAGCAATGAACTGTGACTACATCCTGCTCTCACTGAATGAGAAGTGCTGGAGAAGTGCTTACTTCGCTCTTTCTACATGTTCTCTTTATTCAAGTATTTGTCATGTTGCATGTTAACTGAAGATCTTAGGTGCAAGCAATTGCAATGTTTGCATGAAAATTAATGCTTGCAAACTTCATTTATTTTTGCAAAACCATATTTGTTGTTCTATTGTGTTTCAACCTGTCCTCCAGAAACAAAAGTGTTGCTAACTGCAGGGAGGCCTCTGGACTGATGTGACACCATAAAACAGAGCCTGATTTCTTGCTTTTTTCCCTCTCATGGTTCTAGAATATGTAAGCTGTGAAAAGGAAAAGATCATTCTGCTTCAAAGGGCAGGAGTATCAGGACAGCCAAGCCCTCTCCTGAGAGGTAATTGCCTTAAGAGAGCAGCAGGGAAGATGGCAAAGGGGAGAGGTCCCTTCTGTTAGGTGGCTGTGGAAAATGCTCTGGATGGGGAGAGAGGGCTCTGGTCTGGGGATGGACGCCCCTGGGGTTAAGAAAATTCTCTGAGAAAGCTTGCAGCACAGTCTGTTCAAGCTCTGTCTCTGGCTTAAAAGGATGCAAGAGGAGAGCCTGGAGAAAACAGGGCATCTAAGCATCAATTAGCTGATTAAGACTCAAAGTGCCATAGGAGTAGAGCCATCTACCTGCCATGACCCTATCCAAGAGTTAGGTGGGGGGAAAGAATTGGTTTAACACAGCTGAGGAGAGTAATTATAGAAAAGGAAGGATTAAAGACTGTTCTGCACCAGGTACAATTATTCCAGGCTCAAAATACCTTGACTAGGGGGAGGACTTTCTATTGACACAGATGAATGGCCAAATCCAATCTTAGTAATGAGGTGATCTATTGCTTGCCATCAGATGTTCTGGTGGTAGATATCCCTTTTGAGGGCAAAACTGGCTACAAGCTTCCTGTGATACTAATGACTTCCACTAGCTTTGACCAACAAAAATACTTCAGATAAGAATTAGCTCTGCTTACCTTAATTCTTCATAATTACTCATTGCTAGTGAAAATGCATTCCATTACCAAACTAAAACTTGAATAGGACTTGAACACCTTCTCTTTAAACATAATGTAAAACTTCCTGCTCTCTAACCTTAAATCCAAAGAATAAAACTCCTGCACCAAGTGCTACCAGAGGGGAAACAAATACTTATGGAAGTGTGTGTGCTACAGACTAGACAAACGCAAGTTTTCCCACTGTTTTTGCCTGAAGCACTGCTCAGTAATGACTTACCTTGAGGCTTGCTTTCTCTCTAGAGTAAGTCTCCTGAAGCAAAAATGTAACTATTAGAAGATAAAACAAAGCTTTCCAACTTGTGAAGTTCTGAGGCTTCTTCATTACTGTTTATACTTGTGAAGCACTTTTAAAATTCAGGCAGAAAAGCTAAATACAAGCCAGAGAAATATTCCCAATTTTTAATTCAAGTAGTTTTAGAGGGATCATCACAGCCTAGTATTATGGAAGTTAAATTTCAAAACCAAATGTACTGACTTGTGTTAATGCACAATGCAAATCTCTTTTGAAAAAGGTGAAAGATGCATTTTTTTGGTATCATACACTTACTGTGATGTGCGAAAATTTCAGCTTCCTTCTGCTAGCTGTACCTTGCATAATAGTATAGGTAACTCAGGTGAACGGAAGAAATGGAATTTAAATTTTTAGCACAGGTAACGATATTAAAACCCATTCTGTAAAGGTTTGTTTCTCTACAGATAATGGTTTTATATGGTAATGTCTGAGAAAGCAAAGGAGGTTCTTGACCTAAATTTTCTTTATGGATGGTGTTGGGTTTGGTTTGCTACAAGGCAGATGATGAGCTCTGAACTTGTGAAGCTCTTAGCGCAGCATGTATCCATGCTTCCTTGGAGAACGCAAAACACTCCTGTTCATAAATGGACTGTGCATAGGTGAATGTCTACTCTTGGATTTGAGTGGTTCCAACAAGTTGTCAGAGCTCCAAGTTTTTTTTATTAAGAACTCCTAACAAGGCATCTCGTGTAAGTGTGCATGTGACTGGGATAGACATGGGGGTGAAATTCCTCTAGGACATTAATTATAAGGGAGGTGAAAAAGCTCTGAAGACTCAACAAGTGTGTAAAATCAGCTCCTACTAGAGCATAAAAGAATATGTCTATATTATTTTTTTCTCACAGACAAAAACTGTAGGCTTTTATTTACTGAGTATAGTTATGAAGTACTACCAAACATGAGGAGCAAAATCATATTCAGGTTTTTATGTATTATAAAGAACTGGAGGAATAAGTACTAGAGATTCTAACTTGGTCTAAAGATATCTTAACTCTTTCAGGGATGAGGTCCTGAGTTTGTGTATGACTGCCTGACCAGATACCTGCATCCATGCAGAGGCCTATTCTAGATCATTAACAGGATCATTAACTCCACTCACTGTGGCGTTTTATTTGGCTGTTCTGAAGAGTATGTGGAGTTCAATTTATTTGGAATGAGAATGGTGACTTTTTTTTTTTTTTAATGCCTTCTTTGCAACTTCAGTTGCAGGGTTTGTTGCTATAAATTGTTATTTTTTGATCATCAAGCATGGGTTTCTTTTCTTTGTAGGTGTGCACTGCTGCAGACACAAACTAGCTTTTACACTGCTCTCAAACAAAAATGCCCTCAAGCTTTTTAGTACCATGCTCTGGCTAATTTACAATCTGGGTGATTTTAAGAGATACTGCTAGCTTACCTCCACCTTCAAATTTATACATCATTTAACTTTCATCTAAATGGTCCCTTTAATGACAACACATTATTCCAATTGCATGAACATCTAGTTAAAGTAATTAACAAAGTACACCAAAAAAATGTAGAATGGGGTTTCCTCACACATCAGTTGGATCTGTGTAAAAACTTTCAGGCCTGTGATACAGACAAAGGACACAAACAGAAGCAGCTGCTGGTACACAAGGACAGAAGAACATGGAGCTAATGCTTTTGAAGATGCTTGCTAAAGTTTGTAGAAAAATACCTAAACCTGGGCGTGGAAAGAAGCGTATGTGCCAGATAGCAAGCATAAGAAATGGAAAACTGTGTATTACCTGCTGTGCGTCAACTTGGCAGTTCTATTGCCTGTGCTACAGCTGTGTTGTTTCTCACTGCTTTAGTTTGTTCTTTAAATCAAACTCCAACCTCTTGTTGTACTACTGTGAATGCTATAGTTATAGCAACAAATTCATACCACATATAAAATATGACATGAACTGAACTAGCAGCTCCTTATAAACAGGAAGGAAATACCTCTTAAAACAACTAGGACTCATTCTACAACTTCATATAATGTTGTATATTAGCATTAAGAAAGGATCCTATGATTTTTGATGCATCGCAAGTGATGAAAATGTCTTGAAGTTAATGACACATTTCTGCATGTATTTTAAAATGTGGCTGTATATATTCTTGTTACTCAGCACTTGAGATCTAAATACATTACTCGGTACTTGTGTTCTGTTAAATTCAGCTGAATACGGCATGATTTATTTTTCTCTTGATGCATTGATGCTCACCTGCCAAACTTTTACCCATATACTGAGTTTTGTGAAATTCCCATGAACTTCTCTGCCCCATCAGCACATCACAATGAGCTTATATATAATGCAGGTTGCACTGCACATGCCCTTCTACAGATTAGTAATAAAGATGTATTCAAGTGGCCCCAGCACCAATCTTTGGGAAGGTCCCATTGCTGACTTCTCTGTCATGAGAAGTGACCATTAAGCCGTATCTTTTAATTGGTTTTCAAATCATGAAAAGAGCCTCCCTCCCAATTCCAGACTAGGTGCTTTATTAAAGTCTTGCCACAGGACTTTTATCCATGTGCTTTTCTGATACTATTTTAGCCTTCTACAACTTTGTGAACTTAAGTTCTCCTTTACAAAGGCCCTACACTTTTCTCAGCTGACTATGTTTACCCTTGGTCTCAGTAAACTTTATCACAGATTTGACCATCCTATCATGAGCGGAAATTGTTCACTGGTCTGTAGCTCAGCCTTCCCTCTAGATGCTTTTTCTTATAGATAACAGCTGTGTTGGCAATCTGTCAGGCCCCCTGGCAAGAGGGGCAATCTGTAATGCTTGGTGAAGGTACCTTGCTCAGCAGTTCTGTAACCTCACATCTAATTTCCTTTAGAGCTCTTTGATAAATGCCATTTGAACCCAAGATCTTACCAGCACGTAGCTTAAGTATTTAAAGCAATTGCACAGAAAGTGCTAGACCACCTTGATCTACATCTTCTGTCCTAGCTGCTACAAAGAATTTGGCTTCTCTGTCATAGTCTTTATTGTCAGTGCCCTTCTAAAACCTTTGTAATCAATTCTCTCACTAGTTCCCTAGCTGGTACCACACTTTTGATGCATTTAAAGAATTCTGGCTACCATGCTTACTACCATGAGAATAATCTTCAGATTTTTAGGTCTATTGTATTTGGAGTTGACCTGTGACGTGCTGTGAAGTTTTTTGTTCCCTATTAAGCCATGTAAGTATTTTTTTAGTCTCTGTTTTTTTACCTTGGCTTCTAATACAGTACTTAATAGTCCTCAGGCTGGTAGTAGGCATCTTACTATTTGGACTGTCCCTTTTTTCTGTTGTGTGTTGTGGTTTCAGGGTTTGTTTTGGTTTGCTTTAGAATTTTTTTGTTTTTGCTTGTTTTATTAACTGCCTTTATTTTTACATTGTTCCAACTTATTAGAACAGATTTCACTTTGACTGTCCTCTCCTGCAACAGTATTAACCCTACGTATTGTAGTAGCTGTTACAGAGTAGCTCTCATGAATACCTCTTACAATGGTATCCACACACTACTCGAGCTGCTGGTTTTTGAATGTTTATTATTTGAAATCTACTTCCAGGAGGAATTACTGTTCCAGGAGGCAGTAATGTACCACTGGAATACGCTACCTCATCACAAGCTGAAATGCACCTAATATCATTAGGTTGTGTGGTCCTGAGATCTCTCACTATTACTACCTGTCTGAAACTCAAAGTCTCGCTTCCTGACTGTCATCTTGTTCAGGGTCAGTAGCATTAGGTCAGTACAGACTTCCAACCATAGAGACCTACCACTATGCTGTTTTGTTGGGGTTTTTTATCCTGCAAGATGTCCATGCTGTTCCACTTCATGTAATCTTTCACACATGGTGCTGCTTTGTCACCTTCATATGCTGCTGTGCCATTCTTAAGACAGCAGCCTGGCAACAGGCTTTCCACACCAGATCTCTGAATGCCTGTTATAGCATGGCTATTGTTCAGTACCATACATTCCAACCCATCCATCTATTTCTCAGGCTTCTAGCACTGACATAAAGGTCTTTCAAATTCTTCCCTAGCTTCACTACACTGGTATATGCCAATCAACTGGCAACATGGGCAGTTGTGATCTGCCTTCCTTAGCTAACATCCTAAGCATCTCTGAAAAGGCTGCAACCTCCTTCACAGTCCATCAGTCTGTGAACCAGGTGTGTTTGAGTTTGTCAGTTTTTCCCCAGTTTCTAGTTTAAATGCTGCTCTACAACCCTGCAGCATTTCCACACCAGCAGTCTTGCTCTTGTTTTTGTTTTTCCTTGCCCTAAAAAAAATTTCCCAGTTCTTAACATACTGGTATTTTCTGGAGAATGAATAGCTAGAGCATTAGATAAAGTGACTTTTGTAAAGTCTTGTCAATCTTATCCTTTTATTTAGATACAACCCTATGTAATGAAGCAAGAAATTCCAACTTGATTTCATTCCAGGAGAATGTAGAGAGGAAAAGAAGGACTAAAATAGAGCAGCCTGCGATTCTTCATTCCTGAGCCACAGAGAATACACTAGGTAGGTATATGCAAAGGCTTATGAGCAATTCATATGAGATGTGATCAGCTACAAAAATGGCACGTTAAATGGTATTACAAATTCCTACATGAGCTTTTTCACAAAGCTGGGTGAACAGAAAACTGGCAAACTGCTGTAACTTCTGTTCCAACGGACTCATCTGTATTGCTTTATAATGCTCATTCAGGGTAATACATTTTTTCTGCTGCTACTTCAGAAAAAAATCATGTTGTGGATTACAAAACATTGTTACCCACCCCATCCTCCCATTTTGCCTCCAATTTGGCTTAAAAGGATTTGAGTTCTGACTGACCTAAGCCTTCTTGCCTTCAAGATTCCACACACCATTTTGAATTTTATCCCTTGGTATGACAGAGAGATGAACTGGCTGTCTATGTACTCCAAATACTACTGAGCCAGGAAAAGAAGAAATCCACTACGAAAATATGTACAGAATAATTCTATATTAACAGTTCAATATGCCTGAGGTGATCAGAGACTGTATATACATATACTATTTCAAAGCAAAGTGATGACAGGATGCATGTAGTCATTATATTATAGTTTCCACCATGGTATTTCTCTTAATAGTAGCAGAAGAACCAATGATTATTTTGTTCAGTTCTAAAGCACATCTCAAAACCTTATTGCAAACTTCAGGTGAAAAATTTTGGCAATACCCTTTGGACTCATGTACTAAAGTTAATGAAGAAGCCTTAAACAGAAGATCATTATAATGAAATTTATTTAAATTCTTGAGCATACTATAGTATAACTTTTTAGCACTTCCCAATGTGTTGTTAACTGTGTTTCTATAAATTAGGCATTCATTGCATAGAACTGCATTCACTTCTCTATCAGCATATTATATAAAGTATCACAAAAACAGATGAACCAGCAAAAGATTCTTGAATACACGTAACATTGGTGGGCAGATAACATCAGTTATAGCTTATCTTCATGGTAAGCAGATCTAAATGAATCCTCTTGAATTCATTTAATTAAGAAGCTGAAAAGAAAGAAAACATGATTAAATACTGAAAAATGCATATAAAACATAGCATCACAATTATTAGAAAAGAATAAACAAGGACTTCAAAACATTCATTTAAAACGTCATTTGACATTTGTGTAATAATCTCAAGTTTTTACAGCCCATTTAGTAATTACTAAGTAAGCATGAAAGTTATCAAATAAAACTTGAGTGACTGAAACTTAAATTTGCCTATTTAAAAAAATTAAAAGGCAAAATGCACTTCAAACATCTGTTCTCTTTAATCAAGTTCTGCATCTGCTCTTACTACTTAAAGTGAGAACTAGCTCTCCCAGGAGATGTTTCAGATTTATTTAAAACATTCTTTAACAGTTTAAGCGGCCCCAGAGTGAGGTGGGTATTGAGGACTAAGAAGTTTCAGATGACACTGCTGTTTCTTTACCCCTGGAACAAAACCCAGTATTTTAAAAAAGCAGATATAAATTGTGTGTCATACCTTCCTATGTGCTTTTTAGAGTTATCATCTCATAAATTGGGAAATGGGAACACAGAAAGACTTGTGCAAATACAAAAGCAATGAACTATTGAATGGAGGGGTTTCTTCACTGCCTTTAGCTTTGCATGGAAGATCTCCCATTTCCTTATAGAAATGCAGTGTGCTCTAGTATACACGTTGTATTAATTTCATCAGGTTTCTGTTCATGGCATAATTAATTAATCACTACAAAACACATATACAAATGCCATAAGCTTAGAAGACTGAATCAATACAAAGACGTTCCCTGCTGCAAAAAGTAGACAATCTCATTAGGCAAGACATACAAACCAAGGCAAAACAGATGGCAGCTGGCTGGGTGCTGCAGGGTGAAGGGATTGTTGAAAGGGAACAGTCAGCAAGAGCAAATGCAGGAAGAGATTGTTGGGTGCTGAATGGAGAAGTAAGAGAATGCTGAGCACATGAGACTAAAAAGATAACCCAGGTCTAGGACAGATGCATAATGCCAAATATAAGAAAGGAACCTTGAAGAAAGAGGAAAACTGGTAGTGAAAAAATTTGGGGAGAAAAGTGGGAAGGGCTGAAGATTACAATAATCAGGCAGGTAGTGTTGATAGGCTCAGGAGGGGTAAAAGACTGAATGATATAAATGTAAAGAAATACAAAATGGTACTGTTGTATGCAATGAATATGCTACTACCATGGCTGCTGTTCCTTACTTTCTGTCTACAAGAGAACTGCATCTTTAGAAGCTAAGAGATGTGACACAGAATATAGATAAGGTAAACACTGACAGTTATACAGAAGTTACAAGGAAGTTAGAAGACACACACTTAAGGGACTAGATGCACAAAGAAGGAAAAAGCCTAAGGCAAAAAATACTCAAAAAGCCAAAACACCATAAAAAATAATAAATTAGAGAGTAGCCAAAAAGAAGGTGGGGTGGGGGCTAAGCAGAGTTTCTGAATAATCTAGAATAATAAATCAGACAACATCTACTGGGAGAGATCTGCAAAAAGAAAAAATGTCCCCTGATGCAAAGCAGGGAAAAGCAAAACAGGAAAAGCTGGCCAAACTGTGCCCTTCCAGACATGAACTAGCTGCAAACTGGTAGCACAGGTAGGAGTAAATGGTAAATTAAGACTAACAGGAAAGCCATAAAAGCAAAAAGAGGCATTCCTAATGGTAGTAATCACAGAAGGAACTCATAGACGAGCATGCAACCTGTTTGCTGTAGGAAGAAGCACCATTCTTGAGAGGTCTGCTGTAGGACCAGACAACTGAAATCTAGATCTTTTCTCTAAAGGGCTAGAAACCAACATTGAATGTGGACTCTTCACATAGAGAGGAACGTGGCGGTCTATGGATATTCGTGGACTCAGTGTGCTGTTGGACGGTTTATTTGAATAGAAAGTACTGGGCCATTTTGTCTTCCATTTCAATAGGCAGCTTCTTTGCTGAAAAATACAGTGCCTACGCACACTAAGTATCACACAAAATGCTAAATGTAAGATGCCTTGACAAATGTGCACTCTTGTCTTCCTGCCCTAAAATAATACTGATTTCTACTGTTGTGAAAAAAGTAGCCTGTTTTTCTGAGTGCTGAAAGTTAATCTTGCCGTTTATCAAAAGTAGATTTACTAGTTCATAAACTTTAGGTGAATCAGTTAAATTATGCATGAAACCAACATGGAACATCTGAACAGTCATTAGTAGTGCTCATGTATGTTAATAAATTTAATTTTATATGTCTGTAAATATTGTTTGTTCTACTTACTTTTCACCACTGTATTTCCAAGAAATAGCTATTCAATTTTATTCACTTTCATTTAATTTCAATTGTTCAATATTATATAGGATTTCTTTACTGAAAATAATTTAATTACAGTGAGGGTAGATATTTCTTATATGGTGTATATAGCAAATGCAGGAAATTTTCAAGCTGTGGGGCGTCTTGCAATTTGTCTGATCTTGTTGTACTGGCTATTTTTCTCTAAGCAATGAATGAGTACTTCATGTCTGACTTAACATTTATGGTTTTTTTTAATGAAAATGAGTCATCTTTTACTTATCATGCTTTCTTGCAGCTTAGTCCATTTTTTCAACTGGTCAATACAGAACATGTATTTTCCATTCCACCAATACACAGTCTGGGAGGCTGATTATTCTTTATGGTTTAACTAAAAACTCTTCACATTACTCTCTTCAATAACATCCAAATATTGAAGGGCTATAAAGGATATCTGATTATAATGAAACACTCAATTACAGGAGCCAAAAAGTTCTTTAAAAAAAGCTACTTAATGCTATCTAATTAATGAAAACTTGTATGAAAACTTTGAATTTTAAGATGGTCATGTAATTTTAATTTAGACTAAAATAACAGCAAATGGTGAAACGCAGTCTTGAAGCAAATATAATACTGTGGTAGTGTACTGATGTCTTCTGTTTTGTTCTTACCATCCTCCCTCATTCTTTTTAATATTCTGTGTGCTTTTTGGGCTGAAACTGCCTGAAGTGAGGTTTCGAGAGAGCCTGCCAACCTCCTTCCTGACTAGCAAAGCTAACTTAAAGTTTATGTTTTTTGGCTTTGTTAAGAATAGTCTGTCATTCCCATTTGTATTAATTGACAGATAAAATTCCATGTTGCTATAATGTTGATATATATGATTAATATGTCACTTATTCAGTTTAAATATCAGGGTAAGAAGGCTTCCAAGAAAGATTCTCTTGGCTCTATCAACACCCAGGCAACATTATAAAGAGGAAAATGTTCAACAGCATAAAATAAAATTACTGCATTATCTTTCAATAGTTAATGACAACAATTAAAATGAAAGTTTAAGCAAAATGAAAAAATTCATCTAGTTCCCATAAAAAAGGTGGGTTAGTACAGGATGAAAAAGCCCTGCCATTGTAAAAATATCTCTAGCAGAGAGATTTGTTACATGATAGCTCATCCATCATGACTGTGTTTGCTCAGTAAAAAGCCTTCAGTACTAGCCTCCATTTTGCATCACCTTTCCCATTCCAATGTTTCATTGCATGAGGATATTTTACCAGCACGTTAATTAACCATTTTTTTCCCCAACTTCAAGAAGAAATTCTGGCATAATTAAAAACTTAACTGGAAAATGCCCGAAGCAGATGAAAAAAATGTAAACAAAATGTTACTGTTCCTTCCTACATACACACCCTCTAAAGAGCACTCACAGACCTGTACTCCTATGCAGCACTTCTTTAAACACTTTCCTGTTTGTCACAGGAATTAAAAATGGCAATGGCATTACCAGGGTCAAAAAATAACATATTTCCCAGTACTTTTAGTAATGCACATTAGAAAAGAAAATAACAGTCTTTCTCCAGTTTTTGACTCCTATTTTATGTTTATCCACAGCTGTTCTGATTTATCTTCACTACATGTAGGTCACTGAGGAGAAAGGGGATGCACAGCAGGTTCTGTTACTGTTTTAGTTTTTATTGATGTGTGCTGCTTCACAGAGGACTTGTGTGAGAGAACAGAAGCAATTTATATATTTGACTTTTTTAAAAATAGGACAGTGAAGTTGATTCTTGAGATCGTTCATATAGCATTAAAACAATCTTAGTTTTCTTTAATTGTTGCTTTAGGCATGCCAATATAAACAGTCTTTTTTCTGACAGATCATTAGTATGCGTTGTTGTTAATATTGTTAAAGGCAAAGCTTTACTAGCCTGAGGACAATTTATCACATAAAGACTGACAGTTTCAAGGTGAATTCTACAACCAGCGAAAGCAAAAGGACATATTTCACATCTTAAGATATATGTACGCTGGGATCAACTGCTGGGATACAGAACTCCTTGGAAGATCCTAAGGAATTCAGACAAAAAGATTATTGTATATCAGCACATATGACTAAAGCTAAAATGCAGGATATTAAATTAAAGAGAGAAAGAGAAAATAACAGAGTTTATATACCTGGTCCTCCTTAGTGTTTTGCACATTCACTTCATTAAAATTCATAAGAACTATGCACATAAACCAAAAAGGCCTCTCTTAAGAAACACTATACCATTGTCATGAAGACAAAATGGTTGAGGATCACTGAAGCATCAAAGAATCAATAGTATGTCATTTAAAATAATGCAACAGAAAATTGGGTCAGAACCAAGACCAACAGAAAAACTGGAAAGGACCAGATAAGTAAATCACACATTTAAGAAACTACCAAATGGAATTTGATAATAGCAATGGAATCTGATAATAGCAATGGAATTTGATAATAGCAAGACCAACAGAAACACTGGAAAGGACCAGATAAGTAAATCACACATTTAAGAAACTACCAAACGGAATTTGATAATAGCAAAGGAAAAGGATCCACTCTAGATGGTTTCTAGTAATTCTTCATTGAGTGAGGATTTAAGACTGAATGATTAACTTATTCCCATAAAAACATGATGAACTTAGGACAGTCCAAATAAGCCTGTAAGATCCTCCTTAATTCTGCAGAAGCAGTAAATCAGGAAGAAACCAAAGAAAAACTTAGCTATTATTAAATGTTTCTCATGTACTTAAGCATCCAAGGGTTCATTCTTTTATGAATTTACTTGATGGGTGTTACTGGTAAGCTGTCATATTGAATCTACTTAGCTCCTTAAGACAGAATTTGGTTTATGGATCTAATAATTCCTTCATAGCAACAACACGATGCAGCACTATCTCATTTTAACAGGAATGTGATGAATCAGTCTTTTCAGCACTGCCCTGGATTTCTTTTCTTTCTTTCTGAGCTTTAACATACTAACAGGAGCACTCCTTTCCCACATGCATTGCATATCAAGCTAAATTTCTTGACATTTAACTTGTAATAGATTTCAGTTCTCTTTCTTTTCCTCTTCCCCCTACCCCCAATTCCTGATGTCCTTTATTGTTAGCTTGGATACAAAGAGAGGAGTACAAAATCTACATTGTGTTAGAAACTCCAAAGAAAAATTTGACTGAATACATCTTCAAACATTAGCAAGATGGAAACCCCCTGCTTTACTTACATTAAGACTTTTTAAAGCTGACAATACATGATCCTACAGGATATGCAGTAGACCTGAGCAACTACGTCTGCAATAACAGCAATGGTATTGTGTAGGCATGCCAACTCACAGAGCATACTCATGTTCACAAGGTACTGCTCCACCTCAGATATCCTAGGTATCCTACAGCAGTGAAAAAACCCTATTGCAAACATTCGCAAAAGCCATGCAAGGTCTAGAAATAGGCAGTCATACAAGCATGTTTTTAATAGCTGATAAGAACATTCCTAAGATGAAAGAACTAAAAATCAAACAAGCATCAGGTTTTCTTTAGAAGCTGTTAAACTGCATGGCAAGTAACACAACTGCTTTTTCCTTTTAGTAAACTTGTTACGAGAAGACATTACTAGAGATCAGATCATAAGTTGACATTCTTTGGCAGTGCTTCTCAAGTGAGCTTATGAGCTGCAGATCAAGCTCATGATTCCTTCTTTAAAGTTTGCCTTAGGTAATTAATGGGATGTAAAAATACCATACCCCACACTTACGAAAACTGGATCCTGCATTTCATCCCAAGTCAGCTGAGCTACAAGGGTAGTCTCCAGAGAGGATACTAGAAGGCTGTACAGACTATCCCAGATGGTAAACTACTAACTCCATACTGATAAAATCTTGCTATATGATACTGTTGGGCCCTTTACTGACCTCTTTACTTAGCAGAAAAGAGTAAAAAACAGGAGCACACCTCTGCATATTGCAAGAGGAAGTTTCCTTGTCCTGAGAATGAGGTTATTAAATGCTAAAAGTGATCTGAGATGATCTAACTAAATGTCAATTATTGTTCTTGTCAGGCAAATTGTAACTGCTTAATTGACAGCTGTACATATTATTAAGAAAGACCATAACCTTTTATTTTCTTTCTAGTGTGGCTGACAATAAAAGAGAGTACTTTCAGTGATAAATCACAGCTTGGCACTATAGACCGGTTTGGTGGTTTTGTGCCTTGTCTTTTGCATATTTTAGTTATAAAGATTTACAAATAAATACCTAATAAGCATTTATAAACTCAAGCACATGTTTTCTTTTGCATTTTTCATGGAATACTGCATATACCTCACGTCTGTGCTCAACTGGTCTGCATTAACAATCATGTTAACAACATTAGCTCTCCAGCCATTTTTGCTTTAATTATTTGCCATTCTTCCAGCTTCTTCCAACTCCCATAGACTTCAGTGGTAAAAAATAAAGATTGTTTACCTGAAAGCTATTCTTAAACTTACATAAACTATCTATAAGATGAGAATTTAATGAAAGATTACCTGTATGGATAGCCATGGTATTTAGAGCGAAATATCGACAACAGGAAGCTGAAGAAAAAGACCACTAGACCCAGGCCCACCAGACATATTACTGGAAAGAAAATAACTTTGTTTATTAGCACATGAAAGATTTAAAACTGGAATCTCTACAAAGAATATAATTTATGTCAATCATTTATAGTGAATTTGGCACAGTGAAATTCAAATATGATACTGCCTTGATTACTGATGCCCAGTATCTTAGGACAGGATTTCAAACACATACGGAAATAACATTTATGGATATTAAGAAAAAATAATATGTCAAGGTGAATGTGTTTTCAAGAAAAAAGAGAAGAAATCTGCAACTCAAATATATGTGGATGCAAACACCTTACTGCTGATAATGGATTTAATAACCCTGTAAATTATACATATCAACCAACATAATTCCAGGTAGTTGTCTGTTCTTTTTAGAAAACAAATTACATTTATAAAATTATCCCTTGACTAATGGAATTGTGTTCACTCTAGTCAACCATCTACGACTCAAGTAATAGCAAAGGCAGTTTAGTAACTACTTTATCTAGTTCTTAGTGACTAAACCATTTTGCTATTGTAAGTTCCAAGGCTGGCAGCCAAATCACTTTTTACTCCTAACTTGATAGCAATATAAATCTTTAGGTTTTGAAGATATACAGCAATGCTTCCGCCCTTCTGAGAGCATCCAGATGCAAGTGCTTTGAGTCTTCTCAGGCAGAGTGAATTAGCAAAGTAAATGCTTTACACTAAAAAATCAGATTTGGAACACCATTTGGCACCCTGTGTAATAGTAGCATAAATCCTCTTTGATCATGATCGCTTGGTCAATTGCATGCAAGCAAACAAACAAACAAAAAAGGCAACACATAGCAAGCTAATGCATACAATTGAGATGCCACTCATCTACATTAAATAATGCTTTGGTTCTACTGAAATACTGTGTAGGAGAGCCTAACATGTGAGGTAATGGTCCATGATGGCTCCCCCCATCCCCGGTGTGTCCCGTTTTAGCTCCCCAGAAGGTCCTGCTTTGGTTCCTACCCGGACAGTTCCACTTTAGAACTCCCCAGAAAAGTCTTGACCCTTGGAGACCTTTCTAGATATTGCTGGCCACTTCTTCTGATGTAGGCTGTCCCTCTGCTTCAGAACGAGTGGGCATTTTTGTTAGTATAAAAGCCTGAGCCTCATGCGATGCGAGGTTGCAGAACTTTGTACAATCCAGGTCAATGTTGCCTTCGCAGGGATGCCTGCCACAGCAGAGCCTGCCTCCTCGTATGGCGATAAGCTGGTTTCCTGATTGCCTTTGCAGGGTCCTTGGGGTTGGTAAGGTATACATTCTTCGGAAATATTCTTTCCTGTATGTTAGATTCTCTATATTTTCCTATATTAATAAACTAGTTGAGAGTTTTTTGTTTGTCTCTCATTTTCTCTTGCCTGGAATCCTCGAACTCAGGAACAGATACTCTGATTTTAAAAGCTTCTCTTATACCATTCCTACTTTAGCCAAACCATTACTATTTAACTGCAGTACTCATGTTTCAAAAGTGTGCTTCCTTTGAGCAAACGATGAGCAATCATGAAGCTGGGGAAACTGACAGTGACACATTTTTTCATTAAAATTGACCAAGCTGTCAACTGAAATACAGAATTTCTGCAGTTATTTTCAGAAAACTAGTCATGTACAAATCTTATAAACACACCTCATTATAAAGAAATCACCATTCACAAGTATGATTTCAAAGCATGGATGAATTAATTGTGAGCGTTCACAGGGCAAGGCAGGTACACGGAAAGTGTCCACGTAATGGCCACAAGAGGAAGAGGGTCAGAATTTGTACTCCAGCCCACTGTTATTTCACTGTGCTCATGTTCACAGACCCAGATCTCAGTCGTGATCTATGGCCATGTTCCAATTAAACTCATGTCACTGCCTCTTCGGACATCAGTATTAAAGCTAGATACCGTAGAAGATATTAAAAAGTAAATTACAGATCTACAGCTCACTGAAGGAGACCCTCAAATCAAGGTAAGAGAACTCCGGCCAATATTCAACCATCCATGCTTGTACTGAAAATAGCTGGCTAGCCCTATCTGTAATACTGTGTATTACAAAGAACCAACTAAAGAGCTGCTCTAGAAAGAAAGCAGAAGCAGAACAGGAGGTCTGGTATGTTTCAAAGATCTTCAACACTTTATACAAGAGAAAAAATTAAGTGGCAGGGGATATGAAAAAACATATAAAAGGTATAAAGGCAGATGGACATATTTGTTTCTACCTGTATGCTACTCAGGAGAAGTTTGTTTGCCACAAGAGTTAGGAAGTTTCAATCTGGATAAAAAATTTCTACATTTTATATTTATGCAATTCATAGTCAAAAAACTCCTGCAAATATTCTGAAAGACAACACTCAAAAAAACCATAAAAGTTGCACCTGAGAAGAAGAATTCTTAAGAAATAACTTCCTAAGAATCTTCAGACATTACAGATTAGGGTATGTTCTGTACTGCATCTACTGTTTGGCTTTCACCTTCTTCTGGAGACATCATACTGTCAAAGTGTACCAAGTAAAATAGTTTTCCCACTCCTCTGGATGTTGTAATCTTAAGAATCTTAAATGCCTAATTTGAAAACAGCCTTTTGAAACTCTTAATCATGTCACTGACTTATTTTCATTATAATTCAAGAGCTAAAAAGTAGCTATGCAGTACTATATAGTGTTAAGCTGCACCTAGGCTATGTATGCTCAAACATTTATTTTACTGCTAAAACTTCATGTGAATGAAGTTTTCTCAACAGACTTTTTATATTCTCCTCTTCTCTGCCCTACAAAAGGTAAACATTTGTTTGACGTAGAGAACTTCTGAAAATTTAATCAGATATTAATTTGTAATTTCTCAATGCCTTCTAATTGTTTAAGCATCATCTTATTTGTATTAAATAACTTACTTCTCCTTTTTCCAACATCCCCTTTGGAGGTAGCAGCTTCATTCAGGAGTACCATTCCCATGGTGATAGCAGCATCTGTATTGCCATTGTCAAGGAAAACAGCAGATATGTGGATACCTCAGAAAGCCGCAAAGGTACATCTATGAGCCAAAACTTTCAAGTTCAGAAAACGAATTTCTCTATAAAACTGTCCCAATACACTCACCTGTGGCAAAAACGTGTAGCAAGTCATTTCTCTGTGCACTTTTGCTTCAAAAAAAAAAATAATTAAAAAAAAAAAGGCAAGAAAATCCAAAAAGCTTTGAAGGACAAGCCATTGAACAGGACACAAAAAATTCTGGACTGTCAACGGAAATAGTGACTTGCCAATAGCTTACAATATTCTCTATATTGGTAGTAAACCGTTTTAAAACATGAAAACTACAAGAACCAGAAATAATTCAGTGTTATTGCACACAGTTTGCTGACTATTTGATACAATCTGACCCAGCTGGACTGCTTTATCTTCCTCTGCTTTTAGACAAGACATTAGCTCCCTCTTTAGTGTCATAGTGCCATAGTGTTCATTGCTTAATAGTTTAGCAGACAACCATCTCAGAGGCAAAGTCTTCAGTCACTTCCAGTGTTTTACGGCCTCATTATAAGTGTTAAAAATGTGAATAAGTACATGATGATAAAGCAATTTAACTAATTTAGCAGGATCTTAAACCACTCACTTAATTGTTTGAAACTGTAAAAACAAAAAAGAATGGTTACTACTGTGCATAACATCCGTTTGGAAGAGGAGAAATGCCTGAATGCCACACCGAAGCAGGCTGAACAAGGGAGCTATATATCACAATTTCAGGAAATACAAACTTCACCAGGGTTAACTGATTCTTGAATCAGGTTGGATTTTTAAGCATTACTTATCCCAGGGCTAGGTAGCAGGATGATTACAAATTTTAAGAATGATGTTTCTATTTACATGCATATAATTCGCAAGAGAAATTTCAAACACACTGCATACATAAGGAGTATCTGCATCCTGTAACATTATACTTGCACTAATTCTACCAGTGTTCATATTAACATTTTTCATGTTAGAAATGTTCAAAATTATACACAAATGCTCAAAGATATCCAAAATTTCAGTTCTGCCATTTCAGTTAAGGTGAGCCTGAGCAAAAGGATTTAGAAATATCAATGTCAGTGTCATCATACATCATCAGAGATAGCAGTCTCATTCAGGTTTGAGACTTTCAAATTTTATATACATAAAACTAAGAATTTTAGACCTGCAGCTGGCTGAACTGTGCTGGGCTTCCTTCACAAAAAGTCTCACATCATTACCCCTAAAGCTTCCCTTACATTGTCACTATTTTTGCTTCAGGTGCTGCTTTCCACATTTAGTCATCACTGTTGAGCTTTCAGCCCCACAGGATGCCTTTTAGCTTCAATGACATCAGCTTTATAACTTCATGACTGAGCATGTCATTATGTCATTTGTCTCAGCTCTGTGATGCTGAAGGAAAAATTCAGTCTTACTGAGTTGCAATCCCAATGCAATAATTTGCTTTTTAAAACTGAATATATAGCTTGGTATGATTTTTTTGCTCCTGTTAATAATATTGTATATTATATCTTTACATTACTTTGATAATTCTACAAAAGAAAGCAATGGTCCTACCTCTGAAATAATATTTTATGGTATTATATTTGTCTAGCCGTGCAGAATGCAAAATTTTAGCAAGCATTTACTTGTACCGTTTTCCATCTGCAAAAAATAAGATAGCATCAAATGACATACTTATTTTCTAGTTCCTCTTTATCTCCCCCACCATGCATTACAAAACTATTCTGAAAAGATGGGGGGGGGGGGGAATGGTGCTCAGATAAACCATAGCTAGCAAATGTTTTAAGTTCAGATGCTCATGTTTCCTGACAAATGTATCCCTGCGTAGCAATCCTTTTTCTGTGTAAACCGGTTATATGTCCTCTCAAATTTGGAATTATTTCACTTTTACATAGTAAACTTCTGCTGCTCCTTTTCCCAGCTGGTACACGCTTTTGTAGAAATTGCTAACATATTATGTAGTTAGTACTTTTAGACTATCACACACACTTTTAAAACTTCTGGTTCACTTTATCATACACGGAACAAAGAAAAGCACATACTTATTTTGTGAAGGAGTATTAAGATCAACAGGAAAATTTATGGTGTACAGGGAGATATCTGTCTTAACTTTTTTCTACTACTAAACTTCTAAAATACCTGCTGTAATTTCAGAAATACTGACCATATTACAAGTTCTTTATCTGAACCATTTCCATGCGGATTTAACTTTACATTTGAGAAATCCAAGCATAGTAAGTATTCCAGTCATTCTATTTAGGAACTATTCTTCAGCTACATGCAGTTCTTCAAAACAAGGTATTTGCTGCTTCTCACAGCTTGAGAATCTGATTTTTATCATAGGTTGAAGAGAATGATGAAGACAAGAAGTATGGTTCTGCAAGAAACGGGTCTCATGGTTTCCTTCAAGACATTTTTGCTTCAGTTCAGGAAACAATGAGCAATGATTCTAATATTCCACTTATGCTATTCAATGTGCAATCTATTCTCAATTAGGCCATAATCATCACAGGCCATGAGGGCTGAGGAAGGAGGCATGTTTAAGACAGCAATCAATGCATGTCTTATCTCAGTGAAAAAGGATGACTTTTAACTCAGAAGTTGAAAAACTGGAGCATAGTCTGAAAATTATTTATTTGAATATGAATGCAATTTAAGCATGAATTGCACACAATCAAGATGTACTTCAGTATTTTTTGATGGCCTGAAATCTATTTGTACTGATACTCACAATAACCCTGAACATTCTTTGACCATAATACCTTCTTACTTCAGCTACATCAAATGGCTTTTCAAGAATTTTATGAATTACTACGTGAGTCTTGGCACCACAGTTCTCCTCAACTCCTTGAAATATGCAATTCAGAACTGTGAAGTAAGTTTCCATTTCAACCATTTAAATGCCAACCAAACTATACCACTTTCCCTTCTGATGCTTTCTCATCATTTTAACAGAGGATCAATTTGATACTAATACAGATCTCCTATCACAAAAAATATTCATTATTAGAGTTGTTTCTGCTTCAATTTATGAAACTGCTTTTCTGATCCACAGATAATCTGATGGAACTATCCCTTTTGTGATGGTTTTAAAACACTTGAGAATGGGAAAGGCCATGAAAAAGCTTCCAGAGGAGAGAAAGCATTTTAATTCAACTGCAACAAAGTAGCATAGAGATACCTGCCTGAGTTTGTGCTAAACCACTAATCAAATAAGGGTTTCATCCTGATTTGTATCCTAATTACTGATACTGGTGTCATCTTTCAGGATCACCTAAAACTAACTCTGGGGGAAAATGACTTTATACTTCTAATTTGTGACCTTCCTGGTTTTGTAAATTACATCTGATGGGAGTTTCAGGGTCAGTCCTGTCCATCTTACAAATTGTTACAGCATGGTTTGCCACCATACAAAATACATATTTTTTTCCACCTCATTTACATTTTATAATGCGTCTATGAATTTTCTTGCTTAGATGCGTACAAATCACAGAACTATACATGCCTCCAGAACAAGAAAACGTATAACAGTACTTCAGTTTCCTTAACGTTAAACATACTAGAGACTAAAATAACTGAATTAATTTTTCTTAGCATCTTCATTTCTTAGCATTTAAACATTGCCTAAAACAAACTCTATTTCAGCTATTTCTAAGTATTTATGATACTGTACCATTTTCTTTCACTACTTTCTTCACTCCAAACACCTGTGTTTTCAAGCACTTAATTTCAAAAACTAGACTTAGTATGTTGCCTCATCTGTTTGTTAATACACACTTGATCCTTAAGCATGCACACACACCATCGCTCTTACTTTCTCTGAGCACCTGTAAATCTTTTTAAGAACACCACATATTCTTTTTCTATATGATAAATCATCATTAGTATCACTCTAGGTTGGTATTATGCTTTTCTTCATTGTTAAAGACCTGTGCAGCATCTTAATAGACCCAGCTTATTCTTAGCTGAATGCACTTGAGGACTATTCAACTGACAGTTATCTGTGGATCCAAAAGGTAAAACATTATCTTTGCACTATGTTTCTGCATCTTTCATCCACTCAAACAGCTAAGTTTCTTAACAATTAAAACAACTACTGATATTATTGATGCCTAAAAAGACACTTAAAAATGCTGCTGTCTTTAGCCTGGGGTCAGGGAATACCTCTTGGTCCATGGACTAGTAGCCAGGTATTTGCAAAAGGCAAAAAGAATGGGGCAATTGCCAGAGCAGCAGAGAGCTAAATCTGCTTTGCAGGGGGTCTGCACTTTCACTGGAAAATTTTAAAACAAGAAATAGAAAACAGTTGAAAAATCACTGAACTACAGAGGTGGTAATTTCACACAGAGGACTCATACCATATTTGAAAGCAACTCATGAAATCCAAGATCATTCAATTAACTTATGAAAGAGAATTATATTGACTGTTGCACTGACAAATGCCCAGCTGTAATTTAAGGTCTCTGCATACCTCTGACATGTTAAGAGATTTGAGTATATTTCTTAAAAGGTCATATTATGAATTATTTAAGGTCAAGCAGTAGGAGAATGAGGTAATGGAAAGAAACTTCTTGATTTTTCTAGCTACCACCTCCTTATGCTTTGTTACCTTTAGGAGGAGTCAGGCTGGCTTGAGAAGAACCAGAAGAGCCTACTATATTAACAGTACTGGTGGATAACACAAGAAAATAATATAAAGCATATGGTATGTTTTGCTGCTTTGGATGTTGATTTCCACAGTTAATTAAAGGGAATGCTTACATATGGCATAATTTTGTGCTTTTAGTTCTGTCTTTTTCCACTGTGGTACTTTCCAGTTTTCCTTATCCTTAAGACCAAGCATACAAAAACCTTATCTCACTACTTCAGTTGTTATCATCATTCACTTTAACATGATCTCTGGGAAACACAGTTTGATTCTATTATGCATGACTGATAAAAAGTCTCACAACCGAGAGCTAAATGAATATTGTTTTACTGACTTTGACTCAAATTTCCAGGTTCTTATGCTCAGTGACTTTGCATGAGCCTTACTGACACACAGAAAGACATCTCCCATTTAAATTTGTTCTGTGGTTAAGTTTCCCTACACCTAAGAGGCACTTAATACACTTCATTTAAATTCACTCTGTAGGACAGGAAATGTCTTTCATAATAGGTGTAATTTTAACTTTTCTTTGTAACCAATGAAATTTCTTTTTCCTTCTCAATCAACATCTCATATCCACCTACGCAACTGTCACATTAAACTCTGCCTCAGGAATTCAAATTAACAAACTGAAATGACATTTCCACTTCTATTTAGGTGCATGTGTTTTAACAGCAAAGTTAACTAAGCTTAACAGCAATAATGAG
>JAOEHY010003096.1:0-52087 GCA_025447955.1 Psilopsiagon aurifrons | reverse complement strand
ATATTTAGGGAAAAGAAAAAGTCAGAGGAAAGCACTTAAATATTTGTAAGAAAAAAAAACACGACATATATATATATAAAAAAAATGATATATTGAGAATTTCTACAAAAATGACACAACGCTTTCTCCCTCTTCCAAAACACTGTAACCAGTAAAATGGTAATAAATTTCTATTAACTGAATTTTCATGAAAACACAATTTAACATTTTTCCCTAGATTTAATTAGTATCTGTTTTCCTTGGGATTATTAAATTACCAGCTTTGTTGGTTTTCTGTATTAGTCAGCTAACCAGCAGGACTGTTTATGCCCCCAGTCAACTGGTATCAAATACATGTCTTTGCACTAAAAGTCCCTGGATTAAATATACATGTCTTCATTATCTTTAACAGAAATATAAATTAATATAAATGGAGCTAAATTTTTATGCTATAGTTGTGGAAATCATGTATAGAATATAATACAGCAACAGACAGAGATACAAGAAAACAAAATTTTCTGAAGTCATAAAGAAAAGCTAAATTAGAAATGTTTAGTACAATGTAATAGAAAAAGCATATAGCAAATGCTTTACACACTATTTAGATTACAACCCAGAATACTTCCTAAAAAAACCTCACTGACTGTTTTTGTATACAGTATTACTCAGAAAACAGCTTCTTGATCCTGACAGGAAACTATGCAGTGTTTCAGACTTACAGGTAAGGTCGCCCTTGCAAGTTAATTCCTTTACCTAAACAAAAACATTAAATAAACTGTATTTAGGGTATAAACTGCACTATCACACTTCTATGCTCTGATACAGTTAACACTCAAATCATAACAGATACATTTGTTAACATAGTGTCTCTTGGTTTTTTTATTTTGGAAACATCTGCAGTAAGACTGACAATTGCCTCCTCAGCAAACAGCATACAACAAAACCACACCTATCTTCTAGCAGTTAAAACCAAATAAATCATGCCACGTTTGACATGTTCCATTCTTCTGTAGGAGCATAAGGTGTCAGACATACACTGTTTCAACAAGTCTGACATGGAAAAAAAACAACTTCCAGTGTTTTTATTTGCCTATTCTCTGGACTACCCAGTCCTGCTGGCAGAGGGGACAGCGATTATTCTGTTTCACCCACAGGGACATGCAGCAATTGTGGAAGGAATGATTGCATTCTCCCCAAACCACTGAAAAAGAAGAAAGAACACATTCCAGTCACACTCAGCTGCCCAATTAACACCTACTGCAAGGTCCAAACTATCATTCTCAGATGTTTATAACCACTGCAAGCTGTAGAGACAAAATAGGTCATCACTGATTTACCCACTGAGACCGGACTATTATGGTCATTAGGATACTAGTCAGTTCCCTGTCTACCATCAATCCTTTTACTTATTTCCAATTACCAACAAAGAAATGCATATGTTCTCACGATCTTGTACAAACTGGCAGATCTGTGATTGTATAAACACATTTATCAGTTCCGAACAGGAAATAAGTGCAACTATCCAAGTTCTTCACTTTATCTTCCCCAGTACCAAACTATAGCCAAGGCACTACTATCACGAAAGAGCTTATCACCAAATTCTGACCTGAAATGCTGTGTTTAAACTTAAATGTATGACATCAAGGAAGCACATTTCATACAATATATAGCCTCAAAATGGGATCTTAGACCAGAAGTTATTCATAGGCTACAACTCTTTCAACACAACAAAAAGTGTCGATCTACTCCTGAACAGGGTTAGTTACCTTGTTTTTGCCTTATTAGTTCACGTTCTTCTTATTACAATACAAGGGTACTAATGAAACGAGTGTTGTAGATTATGTTCTGGGTTTGTATTCCTTTTTATCTAAAATAGAACACTCAGCAAGCCAATTAAGATACGTGGAAGAGCAAATCCCTGTTCTCATTAAAACAATCATCAAAACCAACACTGAATTGAGAGAATATACTTCAAAACAGAAAGATTAAGCAAAGCTTAACCACTGGTTTAAAAGCTGACTTAAAGATTTAAAGCAAACTGAGAGAATTTTCACTATTTCAGATTTAAGTATATGACAATGAAGATTTGCTTTCGCATATAATGGTATGCAACTGAAAGTATGTTTATAATTAAACAGCATAACAGAAAACTCAAGTGATTCCACTTTTCAAAATAAAGAATGAATGAACAAGCAATTGCCTCTACTATGTCTGAATTAAGACTGCAAAAAATACCACTTTCTAACCCTCTAACCCAGACACACTTGATTTCAGAACAGAGGATTTTTATTGGTATTACCATTGTGTCTTCTGGCATGCACCTCAGAAGAAAAAAAAAAGTAGCCTGTTCCTACTCACTTCAAAAGTGTACATTATGACCTCCTCAACTATGCTCAGGGTGAGAGAAACTTAAACTTCTCAGTCGTGTATGTACTGACTGCAAATTTGATGTTTTGTTCTACTGCATGCCCGACATGAAAACTAATTTTACTAGTGCTCAAAAATAAAGTATTAATGTAAAAAGAAGAATGAAGCACGTTTACTTCAGAGCATTAATAAAATCAGTATTCCCTTCAAACTTTAAAATGCTCCCTACTGAGAGAAGCTTCAACTGAAAAACAAGCGAATGAAATCACTACATACCAACACAATCTTCTTGTTTGTTTTCAGCTTGACATCTAAGACAGGCATCTAAAAGTAAACAAGAACAAGACAATTTGATTCTCAGGATTCTTAAGAATAGGTTTGTCAGAGGAAAATAACTCTAAAGCCAATTTACAAAGGTAAAAATCTCAAGTCTGATGCCTAGTTCAGCCCTTTAACATTAAATAACCCCCTTAAATTTCAAAACAGGACACATGACAAAGAAATATGTATCTGAGAGACATCAGGACTAGAAACTGTACCAACAAGTTTGGTTTATTTTCCATGGCTTTAGTATCTGCATAGCTTTTGCTGGGGAAAAAAGGGAAAAAAAAACCCCAACAACCACAAACCCACCCCCTTCCCCCCCAAAAAACAAACAAAACCCCAAAAAACCTTCTCCATTTTGTAGATATAACAAGCAGCAGATCTGTGCCAAGGCACTCAGGCATATTAAGACCAGAGCAAGCACAAGGCCAAACCCTAATTAAGTACTTTGTTTTCCAGAGGTTTGCATCTCCTTTTAAGGAAATCATTCATAAATTTTTATTTTTATTTTTTCTCCTTTTGGCTGTACATCTCTCACTATAACCCCCACCTCCTCCTGCTTTTCATATGGTGGGTTTCCTTAGTAAGTACCTGCACACAATTTTCAGAACAGTCACCACGTGCAAACATACTGGTTGATTTAATAAATAAATCATAGAATTATAAATAGATAAACATAGAACAGCGTCTAATTAAAAATATTTATCATCTTTATGCACTCCAGTCTGTGCCTGTAAGACTGCATGGCAGGTTCAGGACTCGGCAAGATACAGAAGGGACAACTTCCAGGCTTAGCACTGTGCCACAAACATCCAGTGGAAATATGCTTTCGTTTCTCCTTTGCCCTGACTCTGGTGGCCACAGACTTATGTGCACATACCACGCACAACAGAAAGTGTTCAACTGTTATGAGAGTAAACACATCTGCATCTCCTCCAAAGAAAAGGTGATAGTTTAAGCAAGTGTCCCACAGATTGGACCTGGCCTACATGTCATTAGTCAGATCATACTTTCCTACATGACAGCAACATGATATGCTACAGGAATTTAGATTTGAATATTGTTGCTTTCTCTGCCACATACGGTCAGTATGCCTATTTTAGGTTTCATCTGCCCAGATGCTCCTAATTTTCACAGGTAATAAAGAACAAAAAAGACAGAAACTCGTTTCAGAGTTGCCCTTTCCTCAGTGAGATAAAAGTAAGACAGGAAATAAGGGTTCCTGATGTCTGTTCCTGTCACGCTTTTTTTCTGTGCCATTTAAGGGCAAAGATGCTGGGAAGATTCATCCAAACTCATTCAACTTGTATCATGGTACACTGAAGCAAACTGATCTGGGTCACCTCAATGTGCCAGGCAGCAAGCTGTAGCAGATTAGTAGTCACTGTAACAGCAGCTTTCCTATCTCAGCCCTAGATTTGCAGTTTCAGACAGAGGAGCAGTACAGATAGCTAAGGACAGAAATCACTAACCACCACACCAAGGTAAGCTGTCCCCACTCCTGCACCATAACCACAAGGATGTCAGTCTGAAGGGTTAAGCAAGGCTAAGTCAGCACTGCTGTAACCCAGCCCTTCCCAGCTAACACCTGCATTACTGCTTCTTGCCCTTGTGCTTCTGTGATCCTTGAAGACCACGCTGGTTCAAGTTTAACCAGTAGAAAATTAAGCTAGCTAGCACTTCCCTCCCTCACAAAAATCAGACTAAAGTTCAACCAAGTGCCAGCTGAAATCTGGCACTGCCTCCAACCTAAGGCTACTGCAGACGCAGTGGCTCTACAGGAGCCAGACTGGGTCTAGCAGGGTCAACGTGAAATTGCTGAAGTCAGTAATAATCAAGTTTCATGTTCTAACAATGTGGCTTGTTCTCAGAAAAAAGGTTACCAGATTTTTCTGCTAGTTTCAGATGAAAAGTACTCCCTTGGTCTAGAAACAAAAAATTATAAGCACACCTTTTTATTTTTTTATAAAAGCTCTGAGTAAGATTTTGTTCATTTAAGACTTCTTTTATAGTGCCCTGTAATAGGCTGGCTAGAACAGAATATTATGGTTCATATGGCAGATGAAGCCAATCTCCTGTTTCTAGGGTGGGCTCTGGATCTCTGTTCACCATACAAAAGCAGACAATCTCCAACACACGCTTAGCAAGAGGGGAATCTTCCACCACTTCAGTCTGGGCTTTTTTTTTTTTTTCTTCCTAGCCCACCTTTCTGCTTTTTCCATTCCAAAGAACACTCTCAGTAAAAGCATGTATGAGAAACAACAGCATTATATATTGTGTCTCAATTCTGTTAAGCCTGGCTGGATTTGCAGTATCATGGCTCCTGGACCTACAAAAACAAGCTGCTGGAAGGAATCCTGGGTCATTTTTCCTGTCAGACTGTACCAGGCCCACGTGAGAGGGCAGTTATGTCCACAACAACTTGTCACAATAGTAAAAATTGGATTTGATACACAGTAGAGTAAGAATTCAAAAAGTATCTCAAGATCCAAGATAAATATCATATTCGCAAAAGATGTCAGAAAACAATAATGCCAGTCAACAATAAGGCTGCTCTCAAGGAGCTTTTCCAGATTTCAAAAGTAGGTAAACTAACCCCTTTTCAATAGATTTTCTGGTGCATTCGCATGTGTTTAAACCGCACTAGTAATTAGGAGGCTTGGGCAGAAGCGATAGAGAGCCTGGATTAACAGATTTGGGAAGTTAATTTGTATCTGCATCCACGACTGCTCCTTTAAGAGCCACCCACCACCAGCACCCCCACACATCTAGCACTCCGGTCGGCTCGGCTGTAGCTCAGCGCTGGCGAAGCTTGCCAATGCGCAGGAAACGGCCTCCACGCTGCAGGCGCTCCGGCACGGCGCGTGGCGGTAGGCCAGCCGCCCGCCTCCGGGCCTGGCACACGCTCCCCGAGTACCGCTCCTCACGCTGACAGGCCGCGGGCAGAAGCCCAGCGGGCGCTCTGCCCCCCCCCCCCCGCCAGGAGGGTGGCGCGGGGAGGGGGCTCCGGGGAGAAGCTCCTCCGGCAACTGCATGCAGCCTGAGGTGACCGCACAGGCCCGCACCCGCGTCTGACACCCTCGGGCGCTGCGGGCCAGCCCCCCGGGGTGACCGCCACCGGCTGCTGAGGGCCGCAGCGCCCGCCTTCTAGAGAGGGCGCCGAGGAGGAAGAGGAGGCGCGGAGAGGCCGCCCCCCTTCTGCCGGAAGCCGTACCAGCCTCCTCAGCCCGCCATGAGGGGGGAGCAGCGGAGGGCGGCAGTGCAGCTCCTGCCCCACCGGCTGGGCGACCCCTGCCCCGCGGGGTGGCCACCATTGCTGCCGGGGCCTGCCGGCTAGCGCTTACCCATGACCTGCACCCGGCAAATGGCGCAGGTGTCGCACTCCACGTCCCAGCTCCACATGGCCACCGCGTTCCACTTCTTCAGCGAGAACATCTTGTCTGGACCGCCCGCCTTGGAGCCCGCCGAACCTGCGTGCGAGAGGGGGGCGCCCGGCTCGTCCCCGTCCTCCACATCGGCCATGGCGGAGGGGCGGGGACGCGGCGCTGGCGGTGGCCAGCGGGGGCCTGCAGCGCCACCTGGTGGTGGCAGGGGGCGCAGCAGGCGCTGCCGGCTGGTCCCGCCTATCCGCCGCCGGCGGTAACGGTCAGGCAGAGCGTAGGAAGGGGCGCTGCGGGGTGAAGGCAGGCGGTCCCGCTGCAGCCTGAAAATACACGGCATAGGTTTAGGCTAAAGGGAGCCTAAAAATGCAGTGCTGAAGGTTATGACTTTCATCCACATTATAACAGACACACTCTGAACATTCCTTCTGAATTCCTCTGTGAAAATACTACAACTATCTCAATATTCCAAATTCTCAGTCCACAGTCTTCAGTAACTGAAAGTTAAGCCTTGTTAGAGAGCAGTAATCCTTCATGGAAACGGTCAGTTAAACATGTCTATTTTATAATGTCAAAGTAGGAGAGTTTGAATATACTTGCTGATGTATCAGCTTGAATTTGCAAATTGGACAGAAAAAGAAAAATCAGCAGAAAATAGTTGAGAGTTGTGAAGCACTAGAGCACTAAAAACCAAAAAGGGAATTTAAAGTGGCTGATTACATTAAAAAATATGTATAGAACTACATACGTCTTAAAAAGCAAAGCTTCGATGTCTGGAGAAGAACAAAGCTAAACAATATACATCATTCTTTTAAGAGACAATAGAAACTTGCATTTCTTTTTAATCTTTACCAAATAAAAGTACACAAAACTTACTTTTCTAATATAGTGCTCTGTCTCTTTAAGCCTACTTTAAGATAGAAATGTTAAATAATGTTGTTACTCATATACTAATTAAAATTTACAAAGTTCTATTTAAAGTTAAGATAAATTAATGGAAGTTGTAAGTACTGGTGTTAGAAACAGCCTCTTTTTTACTCAGCTTAATCCACACTGAAGGTCTCCTGTCAGTCATGTTGCCAAATAGATCAACTGCATTCAGAGTATCTGACTGCACCCAGTGTGCCATTGTCTTGGCAGCTTTAGGTACATATGCAGCGCTTATTTTTGCATGTAGTTTCAGACATTTCTATGGAGGTACACTGTAAAGTGTAGCCATCATACTCCTTGAACATGAAGGATCAACAGCAAGTTATTACAGACATGCATGGAACACACTAGTTCACCTTAGCTTATCCACAAAGTGAGGTGCTAAAGGCAAAAGTCTTCTCTAGCCCTGGATCCAACCCTTATGCATGCACGTGCATGCATACTCCGCCCCAGTTCGTTGCAACTTATCAAGCCTCTTACCACACTGCTGAAGTCTCAGTATGTCCACATTGGTTTTGGTAGCTGGGCTGAACTTGGAGCAACAGTTGGCAAAGCCAAATGGCTACAATTGCATGTGTATTGCAGGTGCTAAACTGATATTCCTCAAGGAGGTTGCTCTCTACACACACAGCATCATGAGCAGTTATAGTGCAAGTTTCTCCAGCTGTGAATCACAGCTTCACCTGAATGGACCAGACTGCCTTCATTAAGGGGACAGAGAGGATGACCAAATCGTCCTAGAAATCCAATTCTCTGTGTCTCCGAAGACTGCTAACAGAGTAACCATATGCTTCAGCAATAGTTTATATGTTATGCACCATGGTCACAAAAATCTGGCCTTTGGTAATAAAATATAAAATAGTTAAATCACTTTAATTATCTTTGCCTGCCTGCTATAGTCACTCTTTTCCCTTTAATTTACACAGTTTGTCTTGTCACCTCTAATTTTTCTCAGCAGGGATTTGATGGAAACTGGATACAATGCTCCAATTCTAAGAGTTCATAAGAGCAAACTATGACACAGGTCATAAGCATGTTTGGGTGATGCCAAAAAAACATGCATTTGCTATACAGTTTGCAAATGCAGCTAAGAGCTACATGACTTTAATAATTTGACAATACTAGTTTTAACCTGTAACCATTTCCTGTACTGAATTACTTCATGATGCTATAAAGCAATTTTTCCTGCACAGCTGTAGGAGGAGCAGCAAAACAAGTAGCTCAGATATATAGGAACTGTGCTAGATGCCTATGGATAGAAAAAAAAAGTCAGTAAAATATCAAACAGTCATTAAAACAATCATGATCCCTTCCTTTAGTCTCTTCTCCTCATGTAAGAAGCCATCAGCCATAACCAGTCCTTTTACCAAACATGTCAGTTCAAATGAGACACAGCTCTAAACTTACTCCAGAATACTGGGATATCCTTTAATAGAAGAGAGGTTGCCAACATGAAACACTGTTTTCATCATTAGGATGAAAGATATGTTTTGAAAACTAATTTTTTCAAACTAGAAAGGAGGTAACTTTTGATGTGGAATGCCTTTGCTCCTTCTTGTCTACTTCCAAAAATAAAGCCTGCATTTTCAATGTGCAATGCCAGAACTTAGATAAGCAGTGGAAGCTGTAAAGCAATTAATAATACAGGTTTCTTTAGGAGAAAAAAAAAAAGAGAAAATAGCTCCCCAACTAGTAATTATTTTCTTGGATATTTTATCTCCTAAAGACCTGTGAGGGAAAAAAAAAAAAAAATCAAGCCCTTTCAGAGATAAACTGTCCTGGCTCTCCAGAGTTCATCTATTCACTGACACACAGGACATTAAGGAGATCACACATGGGAGAGTGGCACAGAATATGAGGCTCGTTCACTGTGTTTTCCCTGCTTACTTTGTCAGTGGTTTAACTATAAATAAAAACCTCATTATTTCAGATAGGGCAGGGGAAGCCTGCATTTGCTTGTCTCATACAGACTTTCCTGAAAATGTTCCAGATTGAGTATCTAAATGTAGACACTTGAACCAAGTTCCTTTCAGGCCATCAAATTATTGTTCAGCTGGAATCATTGCTCATCCATTTGTGTGCTATAGAATGGGAAAAAAATAACTTGTTTTGAGAACTGTAAATGGGAACAAACATAACAGTAGGTATCCACATTTGGAATATTGTTTTATATTATGCAATTTATAAACTATTAACTTTCTGCAATAATTTCTCAGTAAGGATGCAGTGTACATTATCAAGGACTGATTCCGGATTCCAATTGTCTCCATGTCAAATAGTATTCATCCAAAGATCCAAGTGTTTGACACCCAACTTACATAATTACCATAATAGTTTTCTTTTCACACTCCTAATCCTATTTCAGATGAATATACAGATGCATCTTCCCCTTGTAAAAACACTTTCATTCCCTACATACCTTTTAAAGCCGAGTATTTCACAGACAGTGCTTTGGAAGCATATACAGTGCTTTCATAGATTTTCATGAATCTTTTGAGAATGGAGATTGCCTGGAAATGACCTTTTTTTTTCCCTGTCTTCTTTCCTCTTATACCTTTCTCACATTTTCCCCCCCCACAGCTTGCTTACTCTGAAACACAGAATTGAATATTGTTTTTACCAAGAACTGTAAGGGAAATGTCATTTTTATAATAATGCATAGAACAGTTATGTCACCATGTGAGTATCTTGGCCAACTAATGCACATGCTGAACTGTTTGCTCTGTCAATAGACTTAACATATATCAGAATGCTTAAGTACTGTGTTTATTTATTTGCCAAAAAAAGAATTCAAGCTCAGTTCTGTGCCAAAACTAGTTTTTAAGCTCTAATCACCTTAAACTTTTTCTTTAAAAATATTCTTAAACTTTTGATCTTTAAATTGCTTCTCTTTGCCATTTTGCCAATAGCAATATGCTAAACAGGGCTGTTAATGGTCAGTACTAATAATACTGTGGTGGTTATAGTTCAGACGGTGGGGCTGCAAAGGAAGAAGACAGCACTGTATCAGCACACTGCTTATCACCTGTAACAAAACCACTTGCGGCAGTTCTTAAGGTTTTACTGAAGCTGCCTGATGCAATTGCCAAAATGGAAAATGTATTTCAGTGTTAGCATGTAGAGATTCTGTGAAAGAGAAGCATGAATTGGGCATCCAGAAATAAAAAACCAAACCAGGAATTAGGGAAACATATTGTATTTGTAGAATAAATTGCATGCCACTTTTACACTGGAAAGCACTCACTGGAAGAGAGACTGAAGAAATGAGAGAAATATATTGCTATGAGGAGTAGCAAATGGAGTTAAAGAAACTATATCCCCACCATTTTCCCTATATTGCTGCTTATGTGTGTGATTTGGCATGAACTTTATAGAAGTCTGGGAATGAGCTCAAAGACAGAGAAGTACCAGTAATTGAGATTCTTAAGTGATTCTTAAGTAAAACAAATGAACATCACGACACCTAATATATAGAAGGGAAATCCTTAAAGAAGTTTTTTTAAAAAATAACTTACTGACCCATGCATGAGAACCTTTCTGCTTTAATGAGAAAACCCTGTCTCAAACGAGACTAAATAGCTCCTGACTTTGCTGTGCTTCTTTAACTAAGTCTAAACTTGGAAATTCACTCTTCCTGCAACACCTGGGCCTATCCATCTCTCCTTCTGAAGCAGAGATTTAAAGCCAAAGATGCGAAGACTCCAATTTTATCAAATTCTACACTAGGTTCTGGTTTGCTAATTGTTTTACTCTTTGGAGTAAAACCCAGCTATTACTATTCCCCCTAGACAGCATCGATTTTCAAGTTAGAAGCTAGTCTCATATTTCATTTATTAAAAAATTAGCTGTGAAGATGGAATTATGCATATTTTAACTGAGGTTAGCTGTTTAAGAATGGAACTGCATTCTGAGTAGAAAACTGAAAATCAAGCTATGTAGGTTTGCTGTTAACTCCCATTACACGTTTAAACTACTGGACGGTATTCCACAGGCAACATTCATCCTCTCATCATTCACACTTGCAGACATTATACCCTGTGTACCATGTCACATTTTTGGACTAGACCCACCTTTCTACTTCAAGATTTGGGCCAACATAGTGCCAGAATATATGCATATACAACTTAAGTATATTCATAAATTGCTAAAAAATCCCAAAACCGAACCAGAAACCTCAAACCCAAAATCATTTAAACGTCATGCAAGACAAGAATCTGAATCAACTATTCAGGAGAAAGCCAGGTGAATCATTTCAGTTGTTACAGAAATCATCATATGTTTAAAAATGTTAGATCTTTAACGGAGTTTTTCAGCAGCACTGGACCTCATCCTTGTATTTTTCTATTTGTACAGCTTGATGCTTCCTTTAAGATCTCACATTCAGGACTAGGATTATTTCTGTTTCAGCTTTAAGATACTTGTAAAATCAATCAGGTAACCTGTAACATATTTGGTCTAATTTTCACTTGGGTAAATCAGCAAGATTAGGAGAAAAGGTGAAAAAGAAAAAAAGGTATGGGGCTAAACACAATTTATGAGGCAAATTATAAGGTGTACTGCATCATTATCATAAGAAAAAATGCTTATACAAACCTCTCAGCTTACACTGTCACCCTCTGGACTGTCACAGCATATGATTCAAGATGATTAAAATGACCAAATATTAGACAAAGCATTTTGCCGGCATCTTGCACCATTTAAATACTTGCTAGCAACAGAAACTACAGGGAAATATTCCTTCCTCATGGACTTTTAAAATTTGTATTGCTATACAGGTACATAGCACCTTGCCACAACCCAGCAAAGAGCTGAATACTTACCCTTCTTTCGTTAAGCACTTTAAAGATCTATGGATGAAAGACACAACAGAAATGTCAGGTCTGACTATTACTGTAGATAACTTGAATTTTATAGGGGAGTTGCCCTGTTACTAATTTTATCTCTTTTGCCAGCCTTTTGCCATCTGATGAAGGCTTGTTTCTGTATCACCTAGCAACAACATCATGGAGACTAGGAAAAGCAAAGGCTGAGCAGCTGAGGTAGTGTTAAACCCTGTGGATCTCCCACCCCTCAGCTTCTTAGCCAGCTACTTAAGTAACCCTTCAGCAAGTAGGGGGTCTGCACACTGAACACAAACCTGGCTGGCTTTGAAGCCTTCTTTTGTTATATATATATATGTACACAGACACACACATCCCTCAGAACATTCAATTTTCTGTCTCCGCTCCCTGACACGAGAGTTTGTCGCTGAAACACCAACCTGGAGCAAAGTAGGGGATATCCTGCATTTTTTGAGAAACCAGGGTCAAAATCTTCTGCACTATTATTTCAGAAGGTCCAGGTAAGAGATTTTTACCTTTAAATCTTGGCTTCCAAGTCACACAGGAGATTTACTTCAGCTGTTCTATGATTCTCTCACTTTTCTTCCCTGAGTAGGAAGAATGGCCAAAATTAGAGAATGAAAGTGGGGAACAAAGTCACAACCCCTTAAAGCAAACTAGATTGTCTAATTTGATTTGAAATGAGATATAATTAATGTTTCTAAACTGAGAATAAAGATCTGTATCCTCTTTTTGGTGAAACTGTTAAGTAGACTTTATATAGAACTGCTATAGCATTTGCAATAGTAATTCTACTAAAATAATTATGGCCTCAAACATTTAAAAAGCTTGGTCATATAACTTTATGGAACATCCTATTAAGACATATATGGATTACTTTTGTTATTTTTCCATAAGCATTTATCAATACGAAGAATGTTTTAAAGTCAATTCAGCAAGGTTGTCTAATCACTTTTATTTAAAACAAACCAACAAAAAACCTGTGCACAAAACTCCACATACTTACAAAGCACATGGAATTCCTGAACACTGCATCCACTGGGTCTTTTTAAGCCTTATTCTGACTGTAGAGCAACTGATTATCTAACCTTTTGTTCCTGATTTAGGTACATAAAGTGACTTTTAAAACTTAAATTTTATTTTACCTAGTTTAACTAAATTAGTGTCTATATTCCCGGTTCTTACAGCTCTACTGTCAAACTCTGGTATTTATTTATAAACAGCTGCCTGTATTGCTGAATCTCACAAATACAGAAAAGTATTTCAGCAGCAGTATTATCACAGCTGAACACAGTAACACCAATATAGCCTACTTACTGCTATTAAAGGATTTCTGATTTATTTAATCTGCATAAATCATATAAGCATTGAATATGCTTCTGTAACTATTTGGAAGAACCTTAATTAAATTGTATACATTTGTCTATTCTACTGGAAGTTGCCTTTGTTTGTTACTGGGAGATGTTGCTTATTGGCAGAATTTTTATTCCATATGCATGCTCTTTTAAAAACATTACAATCATTCCTTATCACGTGAGTAAATGTTGCAAACTTTGTACTTTAAAACACATGTGAGCAGAGATTAAAGAAAATGTCTTGTAATTTTCCATGTATTACTAATTCTGTTATCTTTATATATAGTCTATAGGTAGACTGAATACATATATTCATCTATCTATAGGCTGTAAATATGCACTTTCTCACTATAGTTATCAGCATACATGATAGGGGACAAAGATGTACAGAACTGTGTGAGATTTCCAAGGAATCCAGAGTCCTAGGAATAATTTCTAGCTACAGAGGCCCTATACATCTATGATTGCTAGCTTAGCCCAGAACTTGAAAAAATGAAGAACACAAAAGTTACAGACCTTAGATGGGAACAGCCTTTTCATGTCACGGTTTGGAGAAAACTCAGTTTAATAGAATAGTTAAGAGAAGGTAGTGTATCAGCAGTGAAAAGAACAGATCACTCTGCTATTATAATCGCAGAATCCTTACAAACAAATTCTTAATGAAAAAAAATTCCTCCTGTACTTCCAGTTTCATCTTTAACTTACTCTGCCCTGTGATCTCTGCAAATGAATGCAGTGACCACGCAGACTGGGTCTTCATACAGCATAACTTGGAATGAATCAAAATTAATTCTGAAATGACTAGAAAGTTTGCACTGTAATTTTTGTAACTTTTGTTTTTGTAAATTTTTGTAACTTCTGAGCTTCCATACCAGCAATAAAGGACAACAGGTCAGCTCTCCGTACAAGGAAACAAGATATCTTCATACATCAAAACACGCTTGTACAAAATTATCTTCTAAAAAATGCCCTGATGCATGGGAAGGGAGAGCAGGTGGCAAAAAAGGTGCCCAGATTACATAAAAAAGAAAGGAGATTGAGAAAAGCTCAGACTGTTTTTTCCACATGCAATATATTTAAAACGGGTCTGATGAACTGTATTCGTCAGCTGGTCCTAGTACACAGAAAAGGTAATGAAAGGCAAATCAATAAGCATGAAAAAAAAATAGTGATATAACACTAATAACACAGTACTAGATATCCTTCAGTACATCAGATCAATCATTTCAAGCTTTAAAAAATGTGTCACATTACTAAGGTTTCTATGCACGCTGTTATGATAAACGATTTAACTATCACTCCTCTTTCCAACTGTCAGCCTTAGCTAGAATCTAACAATGCAGTACATGAACAAGAAGATACCTCAGCCTGACATCATGGGGTTGTTTCTCTTTTCCCTTTCAACAAGATTTATCTCTTTATATCCAACTCCTGTAAGTAAAACCAATTAATTCAGTCTTCAGATAAATGTTAACACATTAAAAAGCCAGGCCTCACAGAAAACACAGTGTATCTCAAGTTTGTTGCAATTTATTTGTGAGTTATTCTCAAGCAATGTTACAAAACATTTTAATGTCGATAAGAAAATAAAATTTAAATAAAAATACATTCAACAATACATCATCATAATACAAATTAAAACTAATGATAATTTACAATCCTAACAATTACTGATTAACATCATCTTTCTAGACTAATCAAAATGAAGGCAACTTTTATTATTAATCATTCTACTCGTACCTAATTAAATTCTAGAACACCTACTGCATTTTAAAACAGTATAAATGAGAAATCAGATATTCACTAATCACACAAATATTCAATGGCCTTTTTTTCCCCCTAGATATTCCAGTACCAAAGCAAAAAAAAAAAAGTGCATATTTAAAAAAAAAGAAAAAAATAAAAAAATTGATTCAAGAGCATACAATTCATTTTTTTTTTTTTTTGTAAATTTGACTTTGAAAACAACAGAAAATGGCTCCAAGAAACAGGTACTTTGCCACAGGCTTTATCCATATACAGCAAAATCTAACCTCAACACTCAGCCACATTCAAATTTGCTTAATGGCAGCTTTTTGTTCATGAAGCGTTTTATGAATGACAATCAAACCCACTCTACCTTGGCAAAACACATTTCTTGGCATTACTATATTTGCTCCTCTCCCACTCCCCAGTTTCAACTGTTGGCAAATATAAGTCCCTCAGAATATATCAAATATGTAAAAAAGGAAAAGGCAAAACCAGTGGACATAAGTAAATGATTGTGACGTTGCACATACTAGTACTGAATCCTGGATATTCTAAAATGGTTTGTCTGGTATTAAACCAAAATAGGTATCCTAATCAGTTACATTCATTCCAAAAGATATTCAATCCTGTCTTGCTAACTTACTCCTATTACAGAAAGTCTCCCTACCACAGTATAATAGATGTATAGTAATTTAAACAGCTTAGAGTTTCAAGCATTGTGGATTTCTATTTTATTTCTAAGTTACATTCCTAATTAATTTGGCCAAATCATGATTGTAAAAGAACAATAAAACCCCGCAAAACACACCCAACGACAAAAGACTCCATAGCAAATGCTCCAAAAATAAACGTACCACATACAGTTATTATTAAAAATAGTATTTCAAGGAGTACCACTGTATTTAATACTGATGAAGCAAAGTTGCCACAGTAATATCTTTGATTCTTCCTGGTTATATACATACAAGTTCTTTTCAGCGTAAATCTGGCTTTTCAGATGACATGAGCAAAAATTAATCTTACTGAAGTCAAGAATGCCAGTTTAAAAATGTGTTAAGTGGCAAATACAAGTTCATATAACTAAAGATACAAAAACACTCAATGAAGCATTGCTTTAAGACAAAACAATGATGATCATTCAACTGATCATAACAAGCAGATACTACAAAGTATCTAAAAATAATCTGGGATAGTCCAGATATCTAAAGTGCTTTGAGTGATTATAAGAGATTATTTATTAGATTTGTAGTCAAAAGGTGAGCTGGACCTAGTTATTACTTTTTATTAAAAAAAGTAAAATTATACATGGGATGATGTAAATTGATCAGTACTTAACCACAGTCGGTTCACATTTAAATTTTTCTATTTGTAGGCAAACTTATTTAAAAAGAATGTTGCTACCCTGCATTTCTTTTTAGATTAAGAAAAACTATGTACCTTAAAAATCCTAAGGAAAACGGATAGTGGTCTAATGTCAATCCATACACTATACTCACCCCAAATGTAAACAAGAGGTACAACATAAATTCCCTGATTTCTTCTTCTTTAGTACTTAAAAAGATAACTAACACTGGTATCTGCTGTCCAGATTATTTGCAGCATACTGCACAATTTTATAAAACTTCAGATGCAGATAAATGAAGTCCTGACAACACCTAATACAAGAAAAAAAGTCAAATGAATTGAGTGTGAAGCTTCAGATCTTTCCCATATCCTAGTATCTTGGGATTTCTATTTCAAGATCTGTATCAGCAGGGCAGGCACTCATGGTAAACTCATGCAAGTTTGCAGTGTATGTATTGAGAGATGTCATCCAACCAACAATTGCTATGTGGATTTTCTTCAATTACAAAGCTTATTTGTTTAGAAAGTTCTTCCTGGTAAGACAACAATGGCAAAACAATATTGAGATTTATTCACACCTGTTAATCTAAGAACCTGGAACTTCCAAGTTCTTCAGCAAAAGGAAAATAAACTTAAGACCAGATTTCCAAGTAGACATTTTTCTATTAAATATTAAATAGATTGTCAACACAACTAACATTTATGTTCATTCTTAAATATTTTGTAAAAAGGCATATAATGATTAAAAAAACAAAACAAAACAAAACAACCAAGAACATTTCCAGTTTCTTTTTCCATCCAAGTGTGCCACAGTTTGTTTTGGTTAGGAAACTTTTCCAACAATTGGATTTTCTCTGAAAAAAAAGGAAAAACAAAAGTACTATACTTAAATATTTTAAGGTTAACATTAGCTTTTTAGTTCTCATCATACAATTTTAATTTATTAATAAAAACTATTTTTTTTGCATAATTTTTACCACTACTCGAGAAATTAAAGGTTTTATGGAAAGTCTCATGTACAGTCATGTGAGACCTCTAAATCAGTTAACTCTCCTTAACAACTTGACTTGATACTAAACTAGGCAAAACCAAATCAGGGTTCGATCATTATTTTTTTTCTGGTGAATCAATCCTTACTGATGCAATGAAGAAATCAAAAAACTTTCTAGTGGTGTTGAGTATCAGCCAAGATTGAAGAGAATTGAAAGAATCTGCTCTGAAACAGCAATGCACTCGAAAGAACCAGTTATTTTTTTCCAACTTCACCAGAAACAGTATTTATCATTGAGTATGGCAAGTGAATTACAATTAATGCATTAGTTAATATACTGCATTAAAGATATGTTCCTGCAGTGTAATTTTTGCAGTTTTAGGTAACTTTTGGTATTTCAATTGTTTCTTAACTAAAATCAGAAATTTTGGAAAAAAAAAAACAAAAACAAAGCAAAACAAAAAAAAAACAACAAAAAACCCCACCAAGAGCCAAAAACAAACCCAGAAGGCAGGCAGGCACGGATAAATTTTGTGTGCACCTCAGATATTAAGTTGCAAAGGAAAAACACAATCATTGTACCACCTTATGGGAATCTCAACAGGAACACAGGTGAATCCCATACCAGAGGAACTTCTTTTATCTTCTAGTAACTGCTAAAAAATTTTGTGTTACTACAAATTATGTACACTATTTTCTCCATGTCTTTGTGTCGTCTAAATCTACCTTTAGCTTAATTATCTCTACCTGAGCAAACCTGGATTTGTCCTGCGATTTATTTTTTTAAACACACATTTATGTACATCAAAATCATACAAGATACTTACTCACTACCATATTTAGCACTAGACGATCTCTTCTTTTGGTATTTTTCATGTGATTCATTCAGCTTGCCTACAATATCTATTATCTGTTTAAGTGTATGAAACGTTGCTACAGAATCTTCAATTGTGAAGTTCGAATAATCGTCTGGTTCTTTCCGTGGACCTTGATAGACTGCTATACTTCCACAAGCCTCTACAAAAATTACAATTATCCCAATTAGAATTTTGATAATTAACAAACAAATCTATTATCTGAATGGTGATTCTAGGATTCTAACATGTAAAGTTACTCTAACTTATGCATAAAATGGGTTAAGACAAAAGCAGGAGACAGTGTCAACTAGATGTATTTACAGTTCTGTGGCTTATTCTCTGCTGGTTGTGGTCAGCATCTTGAACATCCAGTTCTCTCCTGTTCACATTAACAGAAGACTAATGTTTCTTGCAACAGAACCATACTCAACAGAATTCACTCCATAGCCAGAAAAAGGCGAGCAAAGGCAGAAGGGCAACTACCTACAGTTGCAGTCTCTGTGCTTAGGCTATTAGATATATTTCATGTATACAAATTCAATTAAAACAATGTGCATGCCTTATGTCTACTGTAAAGAAATAACTGACCAATGTCTGATACCAGAGCAATAAAATGACAGAAATATAATCTGCGTCTCTACTATTATTTTCAGCTAAGTTGATGTTATGGGCCTAAAGAATAAGAGCTGAGCACCATCAGTATTAATTCTTCTGAATTATTATTTGAGTACCTTCCAGCTTCTGTAGTTTAGACATGTTGATGGTGAAAAGTGAGTAAATTCTTTCTGTCTCTCTGTCTCCATCAATCTCAATCTGAGTATCAGCAGGAACATCTCTAAAAGGTGAAAAAAGAGGCAAGTAGTCAATGTAAGTAATTCCTGAAAGCAAATAAAAACTAATTCTGTGTCAATATACTTAGCCTTTTAATGTCTATCACTCAGAGACAGCTTCACAATAGCTACACAAAACAGCATTCATTGCAAGTGTTCTGTAGAAACAGGCATATACAATTTTGAGACCAATGAATACAGCAATACTAAAAATCACTTCTTCTCCAACAGAACTCATTATTCCATATGTTGAGAAAAAAAAATCTCAGAAATATCAAAGTAAGGTTAATTGCCATTAAATTACAATTAAACACTTAAAAAAAATCTACTATACCAGAAGCACACGATACATTACTAAATCAGAACAGCTACAAAGAAAAAAAATCAAACAACCAAATAAAAAAAAAAACACAGAAAAAACCAACCAAAAGTTATTTAGTAATGTGAAACTTTTGGAATTTTGAGAAATCTAATAAAAGAATGAACTGAATAACACAGAAAATGAGTAACATGGAAAAAGTATTATAAAAGTTGTCTGAAAGTTATCTAGAGTGAAATTTAGAGGACTGAGATCTTCAGACTGTTATTTATGTAAACTATCCACTGAAGTGTAAATTTATTTAAATATCAGAACATTTGTTTGTTTTCAGAAAACAGAAGATTAAGAGGCATTATTCATTGTAAGACATTATTCATTTTCCTGACATAAATACAAAACCCAAATGATTTTGCCAGAGTCTACACCTAAGCTTTAGTCAATTTTCTTAGTACATTGTTTTAAAATATGTAACGTTAAAATAAAAAAGTGACTGCATAGACCAGACAATACTGTTAGGGAAAGAGAGAGACTTCCAGGCTGAGCCCTCTGCAGCAAGGCATTTCAATTATTTTATGCAGATGATCTAGGTAAGTCATATTTCTGCACTCAACTTGGCATCTGAATAATTTGAGCTATTAAATCTATTATTCTGCATGGAAAGAAACCAGTATTTGATAGTTCTGATTTACATGCTGAATTAGTTACCTTCCCTTCATATGGTGACTGATGAAGTAATTGACTTAGTAAAATCCATTAAGATTTTACATGTCCACTAAGACACGTTTTTAGTAGCATAACTTGCTAAACGAGGCAGCAAAAGCTTTGCCTTGAGATTTTCAAGTTGCATACTGAATCAATACATTATTTGTCTCACAAAGCATGCATATTTTTATTTGAGAAGCAACTTACGCAGTGCAAGGAACACAGCCAACTGTATTCTCTATTGTAGCCTTGCAGCAAAGCCAGTTCCCATTCAGGAAAGCAGAAGGATGGTAAAAACTAAGCCGCTTCTGGTTTGATCTTGTTACCCTGCAAAGCGCTTCTATCCATTCACTAGCTTCTACACAGTTATTTGCTTGGATATAGAGAGGCTTTTCTCCATGTAGTATTTGAAACATCTGTAGAAGGAACAGAAGATTATTCTACTCTGTAAAAAAATCCAGTTATTGAAAGATTTTGAATATGTAAAAATGTATTTCAAAGCTCAAGGAATTCAATAAGGCCAAATAAAGACAGAAAGCAAGACGTGGGAGAAAGAAAAGAAGACCTGACCTCTTTCATTTCACTACACAGCCCTAGGAAAAAAAACAAGCAAAACCAAACAAAAAACCAAGCACACACACAAATGCTGCCCAAACACACCAAACAAAACAGCAACCTGTGCTCACCTACACCATTTCCTCATCCAATAAATAACCCTTAAACAATTAGAACATGATGCATTTTCTGTCCTATTCATTCACATATCTTTAAAATGTGACCTCAGACTTTATGCTTCATATCCTCAGAGTGACAGAAGGTTTAAGAATTCTCTCCTTCTGCAATCTACAGCCTAAGTAACAGCTGTACTTTTATCACTGCCTCAGAATCTTGGACTGAAGTAATAGTAGAACTACTGATGTGTTACAGGTCCAGAATAAAACTGTGAGCACAATTCTCTCAGCTGAGAAAAGCATTATAGGAAGTTCTTATCAAAAGGAACAAATATAAGTTCAGTAATATCCCTTTTCTAGTAGAACATACTACAATCCACACTACTAATATCTTACATAAAAGTGCTTTGAAATAATATCACAGAAATTTTAACCTTAGTTCCAGATATTTAAAAAGGGGGCAGAAGGCATAAAATTGGTCATAACAATTGGTGCAGAGATCCATGTTCACAGTACTTGAAAATACTGCATACAGCTTTTTATTCTAGATCCAGCCAGATTTTTTGCTGAAGCGTTTAGTAGCAGCATTTCAGTAAGTCTTAAGTTATAATCTTCTTTAAAGAATACATCAAAAATTAAGTATAAATTCTTTTGACTTACGTTTTTCTTGTTGAAGGAGTTCTCATCAAGTTTCTCTACTGCAAGGATGTTTTTGATTGGAATAGTGAAAATTGGTTCTTTATCTGTAAAAATTCGTAAGCAGATGAGTGAAACTATTTCTAAAAAGCTTTTATAACCTCACAGCACTGATACCAAAGGTTAAGTTTGCAAAATGTGCAGTTTTATTATTGAGGAAAAGTATGTGAATCACAGGCAGAAGCATTTGGTAATCAAGGCAAAGGTAAGTAAAATGTATTATATGTACCTTAGGAAAAGAAAAACAGTTATCCACTTTAAAAAGCACAAATCAGATGAAAATACTTTGAAAATATTGAGAAAATAAAAATAATTGTAAAGAAAACATAATGTACCTTGCTGTTTGTGGTACGTGAATTCTCTACTTGTCAGACAGAACCACCGCTTCTTGAAATTCTTTTTACCAATCCGAGTCCTTCCCTGAGCTCTTTTGTACATCTCTCTGTCAAGACGGAATCAAACGAAATGCAACCATTAATCTTCTGAAAAGCATTCGAAACCATTTATTGAGAAAACACATTATTGTTCATCATGCAGCAACATGAAAATCTGCTTCACTGTCGATTAAAAGAATAACGTACTAGCTGTTCAAAATGGATCCTCAAGATTACCTCCCAATATGGTGATGGTGTGCAGGGTTCTGTAAACAGGAAACGACTTTGAAAAATATGCAAGCCAGACTCTTGTTCATAGCAATAATGTTGGAGTGGGTACTTATTTATTCAGGTCCAGAACTCTGAATTTTCCCAAAAGGGATTAAGGTGTACCCAACTACAAGGTTTTTTTAATTTTTCCTGCTAATTTCTACATAGGCCTTATCTGGATCAGAAACTGAATACAGATGAAATTATGCTGAACACAACAGCATGTGAAGGCATAAAATGTATTCGGTACACTCTAAGTATACTCAATGGAAACTTTTTTTTTCTTCCAAATTGCTGCAACTAAGTGGTGACCCACTACTACAACCATCTCCTTCATTTCTATTTAGTGTTTTAGTTAGAGGAACATTTCTTGTTTGAAATTTGGATGCTTCTTTCATAGAAAAATCTTTACTTCGTATTAATCTGCTTCTCAGATAAATTAAAGGAACAATAATAAATTTTCCCCACAAATGCTGCTTGAATTAAGTAATCAGCTATTCCTGATCAACATTAAAAAAAAAGGCAATTTTTTAGAAAGAATTATTTTCACCTCAATTTTTATAAAAGCATTCTATCATTTACTGTTAAATATTCCAATTATAGGGTAATTTTTTCTCCTGCTTTAAAGGCAGAACATTTAGCTGGCTGGGCTCAAACAGAATGCATAAGAATTCTAAATTAAATTGGTATATTCTTTTAAAAAACAATTTCACAGTCCTGAAGAAACCATCACAGAGCACACACTAAACTGTAACAGAAATGCAGACAGACTTTAATATATTTTATGTTGCTCTTAATTACTTTTTTACGATGTATCTAAAAGAGTTGAGAAAGTTTACAGCTGCTGGTTAAAGTATTTCTTCAAGCTAACACAGAATTATCACAAGTTACAAATATCATGATTTCTGCAGTATACCAAGAATTTTAATGAGCATTAATCTGACAGCATTAATAAACAATTAAGTCAATTCTGTTCTGCACAATATAGATTAAAAGATGTATTTACCCTTCTTTTAGATGAACTGGCTCACTCAGACCACTGGGCTCTTTGCTTTCAGTAGAGGAAACATCATCTAGGAACTTAATTAAAAATACTGTTCAGAATCAGAACCAAAAGCTGTTTTAAAAATATACATGTACAGTTTCTCCTGGAACAAAGTAATTACTTTATGCAACAGGTGAAATGAAAATACATTGCAAGGAGCAGAAACAATGTAACAATGGATGCCCATAAGCAGATCTAATAACATTTGTTTCTTTTTTTTTTAAACTAAATTAACTCAGTTCACTAGGTATAACTCTCGTGTTTCAAAAGGGTAGATTTTGTTTGCATTTTCTTTAATAAAAGAGTCTGAAATGAGTCCCAATTTTTCTATTATTAAACTGAGCAGTAACACAACCTTCTAGTAAGTAAGGCTTATCAAATACGTAAAAATAATTTAGTTGAAGGTACCTTTTTAACAGATTCAGTAAATTTTTCTTCTTGAAATGTTTTGAAGAACTCACACATAAACGTCTCCTTGAAACTTGACTGAAAGAAAAGGTACACTGACATTACTAAAAACTTTCTAAGAATGTTGTCTATGAAATAAGAATTTTAGTAATCTTACAAGTTTGCTTTTGGTCAAACTTCCCCAACTTCCCAAAGTCTGGATGGCTTTTGATATCAGAGTTAATGTTCTAGAAGTCTGTGCATCCTAAAATAAAGAAACAAAATTCAGAAGTCACCTTTTTTCATAATTTCAATTAAAAGTTTGATTTAAAAAATTAAAATGTCACAAAAATTACACAATTCAGCAGACATATCTCCGTTCCTTTCCTTTTTCCACACACAGAGAAGAAACGCATATACAGTATTGTCCTCTACTAGTATTTGTGCTTTGTGAATGTATTTCATAAGCTACTCAGTGTGTTCAATATTTTACTCGCTACCACTCGAATTTAGTATTACTAGTTGGATAAATAATTTTACCTACAAAACATCTCAAACCCCTCCAATTCTGTAATTACTACTACACACTTAATGCTTCTGAGTGATTCAAAACTTAACACTGTTTTACTGGACAAATAGTAGGTATTTTCCTAACACAAGGTGAACTTAGAACTTGGTCTTTAAGGCTTTTGCCCAATTTGTTTGCTACCTTGCTGCTTGCATTTTAGAACAGGATTATAAACACAGTGAGAAAAAGGGTTCTTACTGTTCCCTCTAAGAGGTTTAAACCTCGAGTGATAAAAATCCTGTAACCTTTTTACTCAAACTCAGTAATGTCAGAGGAATTAATCTGAGTAAGTAGATTCTTTTGAAGGCACAACAGACAAGATCTCATACATATTCCATATTTTGTATGAAAATAATACAGGGGAGAGGGGTGTGTGTGTCACATCTCCATATTCCTGTCTTTGAAGACTCTTTATGCATACCTACTTGAAAATTTGAAAACTGAAGATGAAAGATTTGGCAACCCACTGCAACTAATTGAGTCCAGAATAAATAAGCAGACCAATTAAGGGATAACTCTACAACCTCTGTTTAAGACACATGGAAATATTTTTTTTAAAGTGACATCTGGATATTTAACTTTCACGGTGGAAGAAACCAATGCAATTTAGGCATATACCTTAAAGAATCCTCAGTCATGTGGCTATTTTAACAAAGCAGCATGTTCCCAAAAAAGGCATAGTATCTTTAATATCAAAAGCACTTCTACATCATTTGAGAACACCTCATAAAGACCAAGAAATTTGCTATTAAAGAACTGCAAATGCCTTAGTTCCTTCAATGAGCTATGAAACTGAAAACTCAACCTAGAGACATTTAGTAACCTTACTTCCCAGTTACAGACCCACTCAAATTAACTTAATGCCTTCCCAGATAAACAGATTTCACTATCATAAATAAAACAGAACAAAGCTTCACAAAACTTACTGGATGGTGAGGTCGTAAATGAAAAGTATGAGGTGAGACTACGGCTACAGCAAAGAAACGAAGAAACACAAAGCTGCTCACTGCAGAATACTGTACATGAGGGTCATCTGCAGAGAAAAACCATGAAATGTAACATGCACTAAACAGGAAATAATGAAGACAGTCAACATAAAAAATTTCAAGAAGGTAACATCAAAGGAGACATTTATATTTTAAAAAAAGAGTAGAAAAATCAATGAAGCGCATGAAATGGGAAAGGTGAATATGGTAAGAAATGTCCTACTTATAATGGAGGGTTAATTCTCTAAGAAAGCTCTGCTCTCAAAAAACTGGCTCATCAGCTCTACTACTACAAACTATGAGCTTACTGTAAACATTTACACACACTGCTCATGCTGATTAGGTATGGCTGCATGTACATTGGACCAAAAGAGAAAATACTGTAGCAGTAGCCCTTACATGCTAGGATTATTGGGTTTTTTCACCCAATAAAGCTAATTGCTCACTAATCAACACAAATAAATTAATTCTTTGCAACAAATACAGTCAACTCACATAAACAACTTCAATTCTGAGTTGCAGCATCAAACAGCGGTGTTATACAATTTTGATACTGTGAATGAGGATTTTCTCATCTAATATTTCAGGTATGTTTACATCTTTACAATGCGAAAAACAGTGGGATCACATTCTTACTCTAATTACTACTTCGATCAGATCTGTCTGGGAAGATAGTTCTTCTGAATGGACTGTCAAAATTAGAGGAATTTTATAACATCAGTTCCAGTGACAAACATGAATTAGAGAAAGGCTCCAGATTGTGAGAAGCATATGCTTCATCTGTAGCTTATTATATAACATTTTGGACTTTAACTGACTGAAGTGTATTTCAGATACACCACATTATTCCTGTATTAAAACCATTCTGAAAGAATAAAGCTGTTCTAATATTGGTCACATTACAAACACATTAAATTATCCACCCTCCTCAAAACTACCCACAAGCAGTAAAGCAATGGCAGCAGTAAAGCTAACCTCAGCTAAGTTATCAATGTGCTAGTCACAGTGAAGAGTTGCAGTTCATGCAGTTAAGATGTAAACACCAAATTTATTTTCAAGCTTATATCTCTCTTCTTCAGAAGCAGCAGAGATCAGCTTTTCCAAATCTTATGTTTCTTTCAACTAAATCCGGATTTACTTGTGCTTTTCTTTTAATATCTCATACTTCTGTTGGTAACTTCTTTCTTGCTGCTGCCTTGCAGTGTTCCTGACCTGCTACATTTTTGTATCAGAAAACATGAAATTCTTGCTGACTGACCACAAGGCTTTACTATGACTTACAGACTGACAGAATAAAGAGCCTGATTGTCAAGAAGTTCAGGACACAGCTTTGGGCAAGGAAAGAACTTTAACAGTCCTTGTAAGGTAACTGCAGAAGTTAAGTATTTCACTCTGAACACTGTTTTCAGAAGTTTTTAGAGAACACTTACTTGGAAATCTTTTGGCAGCCAGATGTCTCAAAGAATAAAAAACATCACACATTAGGGTAGGACAACTTATACTTGACCGCACAATTTCACGGAATACTTTGTCTACATAATAGCGTAGATTTTCCTGCAATTGTGAAAAAAAGTATTTTTTCAGACCATTAACATCTGCATTTGTTTTATTTCCCTGAATGTAAACATAACACTACAGTTCCTTTTTTCAAAACACTGCCTGACTATTCAATGATGTATTTTTGTACAGTTCATATTTAAAAAGCTTCATAATACTTGTAAGGGATTATTAGTGTTGAAAGGCAGTTTAATGATACATTGAAGCATACAGGCAGTGTCTTGCCACATACAACTACCTATCAAAACCTGGTTTTATCATTTGATAGCAACATATTACAAAGAAGGAGCAGTTCCCATGCATACCTGGTGAATGTTAACTTAGTTTGTTACAGCAACTATTGCTTTAAATGTCATTCTCTGGCAACAGAAAAGCATCATGCAAAACTTCGATGCAAAGTGTTAAAGCAGTCCTGATTAAGTACATCATCATCTAGATGCTAAGTACAGAACATCAGGAATCACAACAGCCAAAGAATTGGCTCAGAAGACTGTAATCGTCTGCTTAGTTTCTCCTCCTTGTCGCATTCTCAGTTGGGCTTTTCCTTTGCTGTATTCATAAACATGGATAAGAAATAGAACTTTTCATTTGTTTACTCTGAAATCAAAGAATTATACCACTACCTTTAAATTACTCATTTTTTCATTACAGAGAGCTGCTCTTTAAAATGTTTTTTTTTTCCTCAGATCTTGAGAAAGTTTAAATTAGGAAAAACAGATTAGGAAACTCACCATATTTATTTCTACATTATCCCCTTCTTTTATTTTGATGGGATCTATTTCACAGGGTTTAGGAGACTCACATATCTGAAACAGACAAAACTATGGGAATTCAATTTTTCAGACAGAAAACATGGTTATGCACCTATTTAAAACCATATTCTCTCCTAGATTTAGGGGTAAAACTGTAAATAGGTTCTAACTATCCATAACAGTATGCATTAATCACCCCCACTTTTGTGTGTGCCTTTTTATATGGATCACTTACATAATGTAAAGTGGGTAAATTCTGCAATGTGTTAGAGGCTGGAGCAACTGTCATTGCCCATTTTATTTCCAAGTATCTGGAACATACATAACTAAAAGCAGCTTCTCCCACTTAACCAATAATTGCTCAATTTAACTTTCCTCTAGAATTACTCTACCTGAGCGATTACTGCTACAGAGGGAGCTGGAAGAAGAATGCCTATCAAACAGACACTATACCCCAGGGGGCTAAGTGTCCAGAAAACAGTTTCAGTAGAATAACCTACCTCATCAATAACAGGTTTCAAAGTAACCTTCAGATAGTGCTTCCCCACTATTTTCATCATTTCATCTACACAACGAGTTGCTAATGAGTTGCCCCTGAAGACTGTGTTTGCTTCTCTGTAAGAAAATAATTGATTTTATTTGAACAGTGAAAAAATACAAAGCCCAGTTACAAAATCCAATTAATACTTTAGCTTGCCATTAAATAGTTCTGGGTTTTTTTAAAATATATTTCCATGTATTTCAGTAAGGAAATAGATATCCAAGTTGCAATGGCACTCAGGAATAGGAAAAGAAAAAGAAGAACATTATTATAGGTATTAGCAAAACCAGAAACAGAAATTAAACCATAAAGACAAGCCTAAAAAATTTTAGACAAAGGAAGTTACAATCCAGCGGTGAGTGTGTGAAAGAACAACTGGAGAAAATTAACAAATAATGGAGACGTGTACCTCACCAATACACAATTCTTCCTCCAGTAGGCTGGTGAAGGACAATCTCAGAGCTACACTAAGTAGCATGCTGCTACACAAACTGATAAACTCAGACACTTTAACCAAAAGTTATTTAATCTAGGTTTGTGCTTTTTACTCACTGTAGCTCTTGAAGAAAACAGAACCAGCTCTGCAAAGTAAATCTTTCTAGTCTGAGAGATTTAGTTTAATCTTTCTTTGTTACAGTTCAATTACAATAGAAATGAATGTGTGTACTAAAATGCAGTTTAGAAAATTATTTTCCAGGAGTCACCTCTTTCTACAGTTAAATTGTCTCACCTTATTTAGATCTGGAGAAAGTCAGCTTTGAAATGAACCATCCTGTGGTGACAAAATCCCTTCCACACCTCCAGAGGACATTACTTGGCACCTCAGTGGCCACTACTTGGGTTTACTTCATCTCTCCCCTAACCACAGAGCTGTAAATTCACAGGCCATACAGTACCACTTGGAAAAACTCCTGTGCCTGCTACTTTCAAGGCATGCAGGAGGATATGTACTTATTTGCAAGGCATCTTTGCAGAAGAAAAAAAATACCTCTCACTTCAATCACATACTAAAGAAAACAGGATAAAATTCTTGGCTATTTGAAAAATGCTAAGTACCAATCTGATGATCAGTAAACTTTGAAGAGTGGCCAAATATGACATTTTAAACTAACAACTCTATACTCTTAGACACAATTCCAGACTGCTACCTTGTTATATTCAACAGTATGCTAGCTCCAAGAAAATTTTACCAGCTAGCACAAAAACATTAACTCTGACTCTCAGCTTCAATGCGATTTTAGTTAATGTTTTTTATAACCTAGCATTAAAATGCAAATGTATTTAGTCAGGTTTAGATAATATGACAAAGAAATCGACATGCTCACTTAACAATACTGTATCATGAAGCTCTTTGTTTAAATTATTTTTAGAGTTTCAGGCTTGAGATCACTAAACATGTAATACATACTGGGTGTCCTTCAGATCTAGTTCTGCCACTGCAGCAACAAATGGTACTAGCTTATGGTGGTGTAGCAACAATCGAACAAGAGGCAGAACAGCATCATACTTGTCTCGACAAACTTCACTCAGTATATAGGCAGCAGATGCAGAAATCGGCTGTGAGAAAGAATATCAAATCATGAGTGAAGTAGTTAAATATTCTTCATGTATTTAGCAAATTACAGCTCAAATCTAACAACCTAGGCAAAGTTGCTTAACAGAAAGTTCCAGCATTTGTTGCAAAACATAGCAATTAAGACTTTCCGTTCTACAGAAATACTTCATTGAAAATTTGTATTATTTACTCTATGCTTGACATTTAATAATTAAATTTGGCATTTAGTCACCTTTCTAACTCTCCCTAAAAAAATCAGAATATGGTTTTGTCACAAATCCAAGCAGCAGTAAACAATCACTTTACTATAATGTCATATATCTTTACAGGACTATGCCAACTACAATCAGAGCACATTAAAATACAGTTCTCAATTCTGAAGTGTCTGTCACCTTTCTAGAGTTGGTAATTTCAGTTAAGAAAATTATCAAGTTATATCATCCAAGTAAATAAGACAGCCTTTAACTGCCATTAGCTACATACTCAGTTCTTCCTCAGTTCCAGTGATGTATTATTTGATTGAATACAGGCTAGTAAAAATTTTAGTCATATCTCCTTCCTCTTCACCTTTCTTCCCCTCTGCCAGTACTTCACCAATACTGACGTGAAGTAAGGTTATAAAAGACATGGAAATATAAAGCCTGCTTACTATGATTTGATTCCTGTCTCATGATATGCTCTTTGTCACAATGTCCATGTGAGAAATCCAGTCATGCCGATTAGCATACTGGGGAAGACAGAAGCCATTCAGAAGTGGAATTAGAAATCAATTCTGAAGCACACCATTTTTGGTAAAGGTGATTATCTACCCCTTCAGAGGCAATAATGGATCAATGTCCCTGGAAAACTACTAAATCCATGGGCCCAATAGCAGCCAGTGAGAAAACACTGTTGAAAAGAGCAGCCAATGAGAAGTATTATACCCCTTCCAGTCACACAGTACAGGTTATTTCACTATCTCTGCTGGTTCTTCTAACGCAAGAAGAAAATCTTGGTAGTTTGGAGTTCTACAAGCTGCTCCTCTGGTTGTGACAGAAGTAATTCATGCAAATGAACAAAAAAAAACCCACATCTAGATATGTGTAATTCACAGTATCTCATACAGGACTGCACAATTCACTTTAAGTTTTCATTTTAAAGGAAACTTTCAACACAGTACCTGAACATCTGATGATTTTAGCAGCAAGTTTCTTAGAGAACCGTAGTATTCAGACGGAAGCACACAGTCTTCAGTATAACAGATATTCAATCTAAGTGACCCCAAATCATCAGTTTTAGAAGACTTGTTTCCATTTTCTCTTGGTTGAAGTAAGTACCTGAAAGCAACAGAGCAATTCCAGACTATTAGATTCACATTTCATTAATTTGACTAAATCTACAATAAAGCAAAGTATCACATTTAATTTAGTATATATTATCTGAGTCTGAAAACCGGCAATGGAATTCACATAAAAAAACCTCTTGAGACACAAAAGGAAGAAAAGCAGCAGCACTTGTTGCACCTTTACCACCTCAACAGTGAAACAGGATATACTTCCTGTAGCTCCACTGGGACAGCAGGAACAGTTAGAAACTATGTTCAGAAAATATGGACCTTCTCATTTTACATCTAGGTTATATTTAGGGTGTTGGGACACTGCAGATGGAACAGCTAGTTTAAGTATTTAAACAGTCTAGTCTGAAGCCACTAAAAATACACAACATTAACAGGCTGCATTCCTGAGAAACAAGTAAGATTAAAAGAAAGAAAAATAAGTGCCTTTTCCCCCTCTTCTCAATACAAAATATATTAAGCAATTCTTCATTGGCTTCTGCTGTAGTTCAATTGTATTCCAACAGGAGGTGCAACCCCACAAAGATTTTAACAGCTTTTAAGCAGTTTAGTTTCAACAAACTAAAATAATCTTGATTTTTTTTTTTTTTACAAATATTTATATTTGTACTTCTACAATAAGGAGATCGGATGGTTTTTTAATAATCACCGCATTGCCCACGAAGCCATGCTAACGCAAAGTAAAGCCGATTTACAAGAACTTCTATTTGACAGCATAAGTCTTAGGCTTATTTTCCCAAGATTCAATACTAGTGATACTGTTCTATCTGCTGTACATCAGCTGAATTAAAAAACAATTCAAAAAGCTATATGAACACAGTACTCTAGTAGTGTGTCCATGCTTATACAACCTTTCACTTAGCAGGTAAATGGAGACATGTCATTACATTAATACAGTCATACAGCTTTTGATCAGTTCAGAGCACTGGCAGAACAAGTCTGTGTCTGCAATGCACCATGTATAATATAGAAAACACTCACATAAACATTTATTATATTTAGGATTACATTCAAGCACTAAGAACAAGAACCAGAGCTTAAATTTGACATGTGAAAGACATCTGAAGCCCGAGGTGCGTACATTTTGCAGAGCTGAAACGGTTCCTGGCCAAGGCCTGTGTCCCATTTATCTCCTATTTGCCCACTTCCTATGTGTTTTCTACACGGATATGCGAGGGCTTCATCCACTCCTCTCTGCACTGAAAGGTTCACTAAAAGCAGAATAGTCTACACTCTTTGAGGCATTTGAATCTGTTCCACTCACCACTTCCTGCTGCTAGCATTTGGGACAGTAAAGGGGCTAGAGACTGGCTCCTGCTTGCAAGAATTTCAGGAGGGAGAGGTATTTCTTTCCCAAGTTCCCTTCATGCCTTACCCTTCCAGCTTTTAAAATTCCAAGCATGCTCCCCTGAAACAACTTTGGGTTAGCTCCAGAACATTTTCTGAACCTCCCCAAGGAAGGAAAAAAAGTCATACTTAATTACTTTAAAATAAACTCTTCACCTGTCATTCTGGAATTTAATTACAAGTGATGCAATTCTGAGAAGTTTCTGGTTTGCTGGTTAGGCTGAAAAGCATATAGAGATCACCATAATCCAGGAAGCTTACTGAAGGACAGTTACATCCAGTCTTCCTTTTCTTCACTCTCTACATTTTCCCCTCAAACATAACTTCTATTTTGTGTGAGTGGGCAGACTGGGGGATGCTAAGAGCTAAACGTACCCTCTGTCAAGGCTGACTTATTGAGCAGTGAAGCTCTTTAGAAAGATGTTTTACCTAGACTAGAACAGGAAGACAAGTTTTAATTTACAGTTAGAATAAAATATTATCCTTTGCAAGACATGATCTGTAGGACAGAATCAAATTCACTCCTGAGACACCATTTCTCACCATGCTTGAAAGGAATCATTTCTTAACACCTTCACAGGAACTTTGATTTCTCCTAGAAAGACATCTTGTACCAAATTTCCATTATTCCATAGGTCAACCCTGAAAATAAAAATATTGTTCAGTTTTTTTCTCCTAAAGAGAAATAAAAACCTTCAAGTTAACAATAACTGCCTTACAGCACTAATCCACATGCATGCAGGCAGAAAAAGTTAGAAATCTCAGTCCATTCTACGTAAATCAAGAAGAATCAAACAAGTGGCTTATTATCCCATACAGAACAGAAAGAAAAACAGTGAAAGTTAGATTCGCAGATCTTGCATCAGTAAATACAGGTGATATTGGCAATATGTATGTATTCTAAGCAGTCTCCACCCACAAAACTGTGCACGTTTCTTCTCAAGTAACTTTTTAACAAATGTATTTACATATCCCTATTCAGTTGCTAGAATTTGGCACACTGCAATGCCACATCAACACATGCGCTTGTTTTTTCCAAACAGCAGCTCATATGCTTACGACCTCAAAAGGAATCACAGACTCCAGACATGCACCTTGGGTTTTTCTATTACTTCTTACCTCTCTGACATTTCTGACAGACAGCAGTTGTTAAGAAGAACAAAAACAAACAAAAAAACAAACAAAACAAAAAACAAAACACAAAACTAGATTTGTTGGGGCATGACTCTTTTTCTAAATATATTTGCATCTATAATGAAATACACAATTCTAATTAAGATATTCAGGAAGCTAATAGTTAAAAATGCACATACCAAGTTAGTTCTGCAATGGCTATTAAAACTAACCAACTAACCACTAAATTCTTCTTCTGATGCCTGTTAGGAAACACATGCTAGCCTTGAAGGCTACTGTCATTCAGCAGAGACACAGTGCATATATATGTATGAGCACAATAAAGAAGAGAAATTAGAGCCCAGGGGCCCTCAGTTGCTCTAGCTACACAGTGTAAATACAGACAGAGCCACTCTAATGTAAAAGGGCAGAAAAGGGTCTGAAGATCCAACACAAATGTTTCTCCAAAGAGCAACACAAAATTGTAACAATCCCATTAAAAAAAAAAAAAAAAAAAAAAAAAGAGGCTTTTCCCTCTGTTTTTAATAAACAAGCCTCCTACATTTGAAACCACAGACTAGCACCATGTATGCTGTTATCCTTCAGTACAAGTTCTATTATCAGTTTTGATCAAACTAATACATATTAACAGGTGGTCTTCATACCTCTTTTACCCACAGGCACAGGAAACAAGTTTAGGCTGCTGCATACACTCTACCACTATTTACTTCAAAAAAATAAAATCCACCTTTTATTCAGTAAGAGGCACACTAAAAGACTGAGTAATTTCATGTATCAGAAAGCATCTTTCCTACAAATCTGATCAGTAACTCTCTGGAGTTACAATAAAATACAACATTTATTGTCTTGATGACAAACTACTATGACTTATTAATTGCTTTCTAATCAATGTAACTTACCTGACTTCTAATTTCTCAATATCCTCTTCTTCCACCTGAAACTGGGACTTTTTGGTATAACTGCTGGACCTGGTTACCTGCAAGTAAATTCTTATTAACTAACTTTTTACTGTTATATCATGGATATCAAAAAACCAAAGAAAATCATGCTTCTCAAACACTGGTAAATAATTACTGTTCCTTCTAAAAAGAAAGAAGTTCAGTTTACCAAACAGCCTTGTGACAGAAAGTAGGTGAAAAATGAGTCAAAAACTATTTATGGTGGAGCCTGGAGGGGGCTAGTTCATCTCTAAGGGAATTATACTATAGACCTATTGGGGGGAGGTGGGGTGTGTGGAAGCAAACAAAAATCAACATAACAAAGAAACAAAACAAAAAAAAAACCCCAAGAAGCAAGTATGACATAAAACTGGCAACAAGTTCTTTAGTTTCAGCATGAGCCCCAAGAACGCATTAAAGTTAGTTCTAAGATGTTTAAGGAAACAACAAATAAGAAGCTCACTCTTCTTGCCCTGGTTATACCATCAGTGTAACTTCTTGTTTTAATTTTCATCATTTCTTGACTGATTACATTCTCAGTTTAACTCAAACAAATCATAAGTTGTCAAGTTATTAGAGTGGTTTGGGTCACTTTTTTACCCCAGTATCATACTTCCTAAGAAATTACACTCAGTATCTTGAGCAGGCCAACTGAAACACATGCTATGTGTTGGCACTCTATGCATAAGTATGAAACAACGTCTGAAGTACCTCAGCAGGACCAGGATCTATATAAACACAATAAATTATAATGCAGGTGAGGCACCTAACAGCTGCACTACTTCCAACTCTTAGCCAAACAGTATAGTATGCTTACACACAAACATAGGTTTTATTACAGAGAGAAATCAGAGGAAAATTCAAACTCTGAACTTGGCTATTGTAATTTGGTAACTCACATAGAATTGAAATCAAATCAAAAATAACAAAAAAAATTACCATTTTTAAAACAAAATAATACAATTAGCCTTTCTTGGGCACAATCACTTCATTGTTTTATTGAAGCAGTTAAGTTGGAGGGGTTTTTAGCTCAGTGTTCTTGAAAATATTTGAATTCCACAGGATAGGTTAAAGTTCTCTCAGAACTCATAATGGCAACAGATGCTGTATAAATTGATTCAAGATAGTCTTCACATGTGCCCATGAGGAAGCTATTTTTCATATAAAATCTGAAGGGGAAAACTATTGTCTGGCAGCCCCCAGAAATTACTTAGATTTGAGAGGCTAGTAAAAGCTCTTCAATTTGGCTGAAGAAAGCTTTCTGTGGTAGGTACTGCTATGTAGCTTACTTAAAAACATTTGAAAGATACATAAAATAGATGAACAGACAGAATACCACACAAAAAGTTACCTCAAAATAAAATGTTTCATTAAACTGTGGATTGCTTGTTTTCTTCTTCACTTTGGTCTTCTTTTGGTCATTCCTGTTCCAATGTGGTAAAAATTACTACTTAAACACACAATTATAAAAACTTTCTATTGTTAAGAAAATCCATGCATTAAAGTTAAAACATTTTTTTGTCATTTTCGAGAACGCTTTGATCAATGACGAAAATCTTAAAATGAGCTAATCTTCACAATATAGTTCAAAAAGTAAAAATTTCAAGTACTGTATGTAGTTAATTGTGCAGCTGCTCAGCACAAGGTTTCTATTTCATTTCACAGACGAGTGTAACTTACACATATCAAGTAAAATATATCAACAATTTCTAAAGCATTTCAAACTTCAGCCTGCAGACAATTTCTTTAACACTGCTTGCAGCTTACTAACACGGATTTCCTTGTCTTGTTCAACTGCCAATTTCTGTTTTCCCACCCACCCTCTTTTGTTGGGGAAACACCTGCTACCCCTTTACAGACAGAGGCTTACACGAAGCCACTGAATGTTTTCTTTGGGAGCAATCACTGCTAATTCTAAATAGCACAGGGTTAAACAAAACAATTGTTCCCCCCGCCTTTGTGAGATATATGTGTGTATATGTATATATATATATATATATATATACACATACACACTTTTTCTTTTACATGTTTTATGAAAGAATACAGTAAAAGGCAATGATAGTGTAAAGTACTTTCTAAAAGAAACAAATATAAAATGGGGGAAAAACAGATGAGGGAGAACAAAAAACATCCTAAATATCAACTGTTTTCAGGTGCTGGCCATATAAATATTCCAGTGATGATACATGAATCACACATACATGAGATGGGAAAATCTTAACCAGGCACTTCTGTCAGATTTTCACATATATTCCCCTACCAACAGGGTAAATATTTTGTGGGATGAACATTCACTCAGTTCCATCTGTATCACAGGACTAAAATAGGAAATATATGTCAATTTACCCTCTTTGGCAATCAACACCATGCTTCCTAGGTATAATGGTTAAATCTCCCTAGTTCTCCTAAAAAAAACAGCCAACCAAAACAAAACCAACAAAAAAAAAAAACCCACATCAAAAAAAAAACAATCTAAAAAAAAAAGTGATCATGTATTATCAAGGAGATAAAAAACATCCCATTTACTTAGAGATTACTCTGGAACGATCCCTCTGAAGTGTTTAAAACACACAAGTTTGCTGGAAGATGTTCTGGTACTATCTTCAGTACCAGATGCAGTTCATGGACTTAGGTTTGATGTTGCAAGAAAGAAACAACTGAAACCTAGCTTACTTTAGATGTTATTGAACACGGAGTTGCAGGTAGTCAATGTGTGGGATATGGGATTTTTCTTAATTGGAAAACCCCAACAGTTATTCAGGATTACCGATCCAAACAAAGGAGACATTTAGACTGTGGGGAGTTTGAGTGTAGAATCCTGAAGGTGCTGCCACAGGTAGGTCTCAGCCAAATCCCTACTCTCTTGCTTCCTCCCAGTTGCTAAAAATTTGCTGCAGAGAAACCCACCCACCGAGAAAAACATGGAATGGAGGAGGAAGAGTGAACAACTCTATCATCCCATACAGAAATTTGACAAAAATTAATAGGCAGCACAGTGCAGATATCAAGAATCCATGGCAAAATCCGAGCAGAAAGAACAGAGTGACAAATGGTTCCTGACTAGCGCAGGCCATTCAGACAGACTACACATCTTCACAATCTTGAGAGTATGCCAGAGGAGAGAATACAGTAACAATGAAAAATGTGATGTATGCAGAAAGCATTTTAAGATTTTTCTGTATTTCAAAGGTTTTGCTTAAAATGTATGACTTTATTTTCCAGTTTAAGATCACAGCATTTTAGATTTATTAATTTTATTCTAAAATGTTACCTGGAAGGTCCCACAAGAGAGACTGTTGCATAAGGGTCACAATTCTGCCCATTTATAAGAGGCAACCCATGGCACTCCTTTATACTAAAAGGAAAAAGGAATCAATAGATCAGTGAAGTAATGGCTTTGGCTTAGAAAAAACAAACCCCAAATAATCCTTTCCAAAAAGAAGATCTTTTTAAGTCGTGCTGTTTCACACAGTCATATACATTGATCCAGCTTAATGTACGTACAGCAAGTAGAGCGTAACTACAGATCTCTAGATGGTAATAAAAGGTAATACTCAAACGCACCATCAGACTTAAGGGGCTCTGTGAGAACTAAATTTTTGGAATTGCTTGACAAAAGACATTCCAGTATCACACATGCATGGCAAAATCCTGAACTGATAAGCTCAAGAAAACTGAACCGATAAGTTAGGGGAAACTGCGGACTTATAAATTTGATTTCTGAAGACTCACAGAAAGCCACTGGAATTTGGATTCAAGTATTTTGTTTTTGATAAACTCCATTCTGAGTTGAATAAGCTGAGAAATGCAAAGTCATATTCTGAAATTATATGTAAAACCAAACATCCAAAACTATTAGTTCATAGCCCCAGCACGTCTAGGTTCCATCCATACTGTTCAGCCACAAAGGGAAAATGAGTTTACCTTTGAAACAGTGTTTAAAGTTTATTTGCAAACTCTTTTCACAACACTGAGTGATCAGGGTTAACCAGCCCTTTTCAAAAATACTATTTTCTTCCGTAATTCATACAGTAGGCTGTAAGCTGGTGTTTAACAGATACATGGGATGGTTAGAAAGTAATGCTCACAGAGGCACAGACACATTTTCTAGACCTTTTTTGAAAGCTTGCAATCATTATGGATCACCAAGACAGCAACACAGAGCTGGGTCAGCAAGCTGACAAACCTTCAGATTCTGTCCACCTGTGAGTATTAACTAAAACCAACTGGAACAACAAAAGCAGAACATTTTGTCAATTTACACAGCAGAAATCAGACATGCTAGTAAAATGATGCTCTAATGCAGCCATGCACACTGTGGTGGTGATCAAGTTCAGAAATAGTCAGCAGATTACAAAATTTCATAAACAGAACAAGATCTGAATATTAATTCCTGTTCTCTCTTTTAAAAATTATCCATTTTTAATAATGCATTGCAGGAATTGAACCAAATTAATGCAAGTAAGGTTTGGTTGTCATAATTAGCCAGCCTGAATAACATGTAACTCAAGAGGACAATGGAGTTTTCTGATCTAAGCTTAGATAAGTAATCAAGTAAGTGCTCTAATACTATCATGTGGAATATGAAGTTGCTCAGATCAAGTTACACAGCAGCAACAGTAGGTACACACTGTTGTTAAGTAAATGCTCTCGTACTGTAGAAAAAAAAAACATTAAAAGAATAACAAGAGCTGCAAACTCTAACACAAGTGGGGTAACAAGAGACACTAACAGCCCTGTGCTGCCTCAGAACTCCACCCTCTTTGGAGCGTGCACAATTATAAACCAGATGGTATTTCCCCCCAAAAAATGACCCTTTGTCTTGGCCGGTTCAGGGAACATTTTGTGCTGAACCACTGCACAATCATTTGTTATTTTTCTTCCAGTTTTCCAGCACGTGGCCTTCAGCATTTCAATAATTTTTGAATCACAATGAATGCTACAGTGATTTCAAACCCACCATTAAATGGGTTCTTGAAACGTCCAGTTTCATCAGCATTAATCGATTCCTCCAACACATACATGACATAGAAGAGTGGCGACAAAATTAAACTGTCTCGACTTTTCAGTCCATTGAGGTATCTGATTTGAGGCATGTTGTGGCACTAAACATACTACCTCTGCAGCTCCCAGAGCTTTTGGTTTTCAGGTGTGAATGCTAAGGATACCTTTAAGTCAGCCTCAAATTGAATTTCCTAGGAAATTCACAGCAGATGGATCAAGTCAAACTTATGTCCACAGAATTCAACTATTTTAACAAGAACAACACAATTTTTCTTCCTACAGACCCATGTTCACCCAGCTCCTGGATTTCTCTATAGCAAGCAGATTTAAGTCCCACAGAAAGCCATTTCTTTTCTGATGTAGGAAGTTTCTCATTCCTTCCCTCATCACTGAATGAATGACCTGCATACTTGACATAATGATCCTGTGGGAAAATGTTTATTATCGTATCAACAAAAACTGATCACATTGCCTACTTTTGGCTACAGAAACAGCTTGTCCCAGCCTCCCATCTTCTCACAGCTTGACTGCAACATACACAAACCAAACACATACTTGCGATTTTCTGCAAGCTGAAAAACATTTTACTTACAACTACACAGCCCTGCAGCAGAACTAGAATTTCCAGATTCATCATACAGATCTGTCACTTCAAGCAGATTTCACGCTGCAGTCAGTCTCCCTGTGTAGGCAGCTCTAGCATTCCCTTTTCCATCTCCTGCTCAAGCCCTTACTCTGCTGACAGCAAGTAAGGTTTACTTATCTTAGCCTTCTTTCTCCAAAATCTCAAAACACAAACACTACTCCAGTTACCCTGGCCATCAACTCCTAACATTACCAAATCTTTCCTTTTCAGACTCATCAGGTTTAAGAGTTTGTTCCAAATTTCTTTCACCTCCTCCCCTTCCACCTCTCACTCTAAGCTAGCCAGGTATCCCTTAACTTTCCAGTTACTTTCTGGAGACATATTACCTGACAGCACAGCTAAATCAACTGAACTGCGTCGAAATGATGGATTCTCCTCCTTCTCTTACAACTCCTGCCTTGTATATATCACCTATAGTGATTCCATTTACTAACATTATGGAAACCTATTTAGGTTTTGAGGCAATTTTCAGTCAGTTTGGCAACCTGAATTAACCTAGCTGCGCACAAGATCTCACAAGCGCCAAAGCAAGTAGCCGTTAAAGGTAGGATACCATTAAATCAGCTCAGCACTATCAAACTGAATTGCTACTCCCTAGGAGCTCAATACACAAGACTGAATTACTGCAGATAGTTTCATGCTATTGAACAAGCAAACTCCAGCAAACATGGTTAAAATTTTAAGATACATGAAGTGGCTCAATTAGAGTAGACTTAACACAAGTGGGAAAGTGCCACCTCAACAAGCTACCAGCTACCAAATCTTGGGGAATGCTGCCCTTTTCCCTGAAGAATCAGGCAAAGTGCTAGAACTCCAATCTTCCTCAACAGCAAAAGGAAACTCAAACAAAAAAAAAAAAAAAATCCACCAAAAGCAGCAAAAAAAAACCAACCCCAAAACACTTTAATCAGTAAAACCCAAAAAAACCCCAAAAAACCCCACCAACCAACACTAAACATACATTCCTATTCTGACAACCATAATAAATACATTTCTACCACATGGTAAATGTTTCCGCTTTGACAAATGGTTTCACGTATCTAGGCTGGTACAAGCAATTTTCATTCAAAAAGCATAAATGCATAGAGTTTGAAGAAGCAGACAGGAACTTAAAAGCCTTCTGTATTTTAAACTACTACATCTTTATGTAAAGTATAAGCAACAGCTAAGAGAAGGACTTCTGTTTCTCAATCCACTGATTAGTTACCACACAGTGCAAGGGACCCTTCGGTTCACATTTATTCTTGCTTCACAGCTCAGTAGTTTGTTCTGCAAGAGGAGTTTCATACAGGAAATATAAGCCTTTCAGATACAACTGGCATATATTCAGCTCATAAGATGGAAGCAAGTCCTTAAACTGACACAGCCTGCAATAAACCTGCAATAAACCCCCTCAATGACTGAGGGTCTTGACCTCTACCACTCAAATCATCTGAAGTCCTCCAAGTGCAGAAACTAGGTAACTGCACTCTTTAGGATTTGTCACTTCAGGTGAGCAGATGAAGTATAAACAGAACAGTAACAAACTGACAGGTCAATTTGAGATAGTACAGTGTATAATTAATTTAGAAAAGTAAGTAAAAAAGAGACCAGATCTAGCTGCAGTAAGCCATTTCTGACTTTCAAGTATTCCCACTGTAAATACATAAAACTTTCTTTCAGAGCTGAAGTCATGTTAAACACGGAGCAGGCAAGTAGTACCATCTAATAGCCTAATTTGGCAAGAAACCAATCAAGTATCATCTGTTTCAGCAGCAGCAAATATGCAAACAACAGCCACGCAAACTTGTTTATAAGGACTCCCACAAAGAAGAGCTGTAAGCATCTATTTTTGAAATGTGCTGCTATATATGCTGCTATACATGCTGCTGTGGTTTTGAACAAAAGAGCCCACACTGACTCAGCAGCTAGTCTCCTGCATTATCTTTTTCCCCTCCTCATTCACACATTAGAAAAGGAAACAACTAGCTTCAGAAACAAAACAACATTGTAATTCAGAAACGGTCTGTGACTGCATGTGCAGGAAATTTTAACAGCAGGTTTCCAATTAATAAAAAATCATGTGTAAAAACAGGGCCCCCTGTAAGTAGCCTCTAAGACAGCACCTCACCAAAGGCAGATTAACTGCATGCCTGTATTTCAGAAAAAGCGTAAGGGTTCATTGATACAAGATAAAGAATCATGAGCCTTAAGCTGACTTTCTCCACAAAAAAATGTTCTCCCATATCATGTTTTTAGAATTCCCACACAACCTGAAAGGCCTAGCTGGCTTCACAAAGTCCAAACTTCAGAAAATTGGTCACCTAATCTTGTGTTGTGAAAGTTACAGCTACCGTATTTCATCTTTGTAGAACTCCTGAACTCTCAGGGAATACATATTGTGCAAATCCATTAGAAACTTATTTATGCATAGAAGCCAGCACAGGTATCTAGAAATTTCTTATCCTACATAAAACTTCACTGGTGAAGGTTTAAAAGCTTCCCTGTCTCATTCCATTGAGACATTATTAATTTGGACATGAAGTAAAACATGGCTCTGAAAGGGAAGTATTAGAGCCCATATTAAGAAATTCTTTTCCACAATTTTTTTTCTTTGGACAGTACTTTTTCAGTTTTGATAGACTGAGAAGCAGGGACAGAAATATACATCTTATGCCTACTCTTTGTCTTTCTTTACTCAGTCACAGCTCTGCAACTTCCTACCTTTCAGCTTTGTTAAAGGAGTTACTGGTACAATTACTTCTCAGGGCCTGGTGACAAACAACACAGCAGTGAGTGCATTGCTTATGAATCATCCTTAGAAATCTACAAAATAAGCAGATTCCTAAAAACCTTGAATTTTCTACTAAGGAATCTCACTTGCATTTTCTGTAAATTCCTCATGCTTTAAGGTCAAAAGGGTCTTAAAAAATGCCCTCACACCTATTTCTACAATACTATAGCAGTGAAAGATTTCTTATTTCTCATACTCACATGAACATCCAAAACTATATCTATGTACATTACTTACACAGCTAATCATTTCAAGGCTATCAGCATGCGTGATACATACTACTAAACACTTTTAGTCTGAAGAACTCTAGTGCATTTCACAACCTCAGATGAAGACGAAGGTACTGATGTAATACTGCAGCATTTAACGCACAATCTTCTCCCACGTGGCAGTGAGTGGGTGAGCACAGCAATCACGAGAGAACCCTGGCTTCCTTTTGATCATTTATCTCCATCATAAGAAGAGATCCTAAGAGAAGGCACGGTGAGTAACCCACTTCCTACTCTAAACTGCTACCTGCAACAGTAAGTTTCTAAAGCAACTTTTCTTCATCATATGAAAAACCTAAATATGTTTTAAAAATAAGTTAAAAAAATAATAAAAATTTACTTGGACTAGAGTGCATGACTGTATAAATAAAATAAAATAGAAAAAAAACCCCGAACATATCTATCAAAATTAAGTTGGAAATAAATCACAAAATCATAAAGCTCCAGTCAGCTTTTGGTAGCGTAAGAGAAAAGATCTTCTAATTCTGTCGAATAAGTCAGATACAAAAATAAGAGCAGCAGGACTCCCAGTGAACCAAGCTGCCACCTACTATACAAGTGGAAACACTTTCAGAACCATCTTTAAGTTACAAATAAACATTGACTTCAAGCACATTTCCACATCTTAACTGAATTATCAGCCTACAACAGCCACTAAAGCACTAACAGTTTCACTGGCATACTTCTATCACAGAACTGGCTTCCCTTTTCATACAAAGTAACAGAAAAGCAGAGAGATCATTTTGCTAGGTTTTGCTCCACCTAAGCTACTCATCTTGGTTTAGATAGCTGACTAAAACAGAAAAAAAACTTTATGTAAACTTCATAACAAAAATCACATTAGCAAAATTTACTGTGTAAAAGTCTACCCCTGCCCTCTGGAGCTGATCTGAACATGAAGTCACGGAGAGAAATGGAAGACCACACACCATTTCCCCTCTTAGTTTCACAACACAACCCATTCTTTCATACTAATTCTCAGAGAAGATTAAAAAAACAAGAAAGCCTCAGTTTCTGAATAAATACAAGTTAATGAACAGTGATGGAAAGCAAAATTAAAGAATCTTAGTACCTTTAGAGTTTTTAACCTTAGTTTTCCCTTAAGTCATTACAACCCCCTTGTCCATACCTTTCACAGGATCTATCCCACAACCTCAGGAACACTTTTGTGTCTTTCTGAAGCACCAAAAATAAAGAACTGCAGTAAGACTGGCTTGTTCTCCTGAACCTTACTCATGCTAAGAACGTAAAGAAGAGTCACAAGAGAACGCTGTCAATCTCACTTAGTCTCTGCAAGTCATTGGTTTCCACTGGTCTCTTCAATGATAGTAAAGAGTCTCCCAAAAGCAAGTGACTAAGCAGGCTGTCACACTTTTTCAAAAACAAAGGATACAATTAGTCTCTACAGAGGCTGGTATCCTCTAGTATTCCCTTATCAGACAAGCTTTTAATGAGAACGTCAAAACATTTTTGTACAGCTGTACGTGCATTACCTTCTTACCAATTTCTGGCCTTAAATATATTGCTTGAAAATGAATTAAAAGAATGACCAGTACATGTGGAATTTTGGTCTTCTTTGACTAACATCTATGACCTGTATATTCAGATTCCCAAAGCCATCACATAGGATCATTATGAAACACAGCTCTAAGAGTAATAATACAGGAGAACGAAGTGGCTAGTAGATTCTGATATGTGTCATTCCAAGCTTTTTCTTTAATATTAGTGAAATTTGTCTTTTTTGAAATAACATACACAAAAAAATTTACTGTGTCTATGAGGCTCTTTGACATGGTATAATGCCTTTACACTTTGGATTCAAAACTAAGTGGTAGTGAAAACTCCACAACTTGCTGCTAAGAAATTTTACTGAAACATGGCAACCTTATGCTGCTCTAGAACAGCAACTCTTATAACTTCTTTTTCAATAAACATTCTTTATCATGGTTAATTATGACAAAATAATCCTGAAGCAAAACTAAAACTGGATTTTCACATACCAAACCAAAACATTACTATGAGAAGTTTCACATTGTTCCAAACATCACCATCACCAGTTTAATTCTCTCAGCAAGAGCAGTACCAGAAGTTCCGGCTGCCAGCTGCAGTGGGTAGTCATAGCTTTCTCAGCAGACCCAAATAAATTGGAATTAGAAGACACTCAACTAATGACACCAGATAGTCTCACTGAGTTCCAATAACAGTGAGTGCTTTGGGAGGAAGAGAGATTGAGCAGTTGCAAACAACTTCTGCAGGAGTTCCATAAGCACACAGTCATTCCCTTGGAAAGGTAGGCTCCAAGGAAAGTCATATAAAAAGAAAAATGATATTAGTACCAGGAGACAAATTACACAGTGTTCTAATAAACAACTAAATATTCAAAGATGAATGTATTTTCTTACTGCACTACTAGTTGCTGGCACACAGATCCATTATCTGTTATCAGTTCATTCAGTTTTAATTCAAGGTGAACTTTTCCCTGAAAAAAAAAAAAAAGATACACAAGTAGTTTTAAAAGCCTTTACTTTAAAAGTAGTAATTAGAGCAATAATGTAGTTAACAGTTAGAAGCTATTTAAGGTAATTCCAATATAACCACTTTAAGCAAATATCTATTCTAAAGCACATATCCTGCAATAAGAGTAAGATGAATGCATTTGAACTTTGAGAGAGCATGATTAAAGAGAAGCATTATCCTCAGCAGACAGCACGCAAGTTGGACAAGCCTCCACGGATTTAACACACACACACACACACACAATGTTTCTTCCAGCATAAGAAAGCACCAAGAGCAAAAGTCCCTCTTACTTTTTGTTCCAAGCATGGGATGAACACTTGAGCAAATAGCGAGTGAATTTATGAGCATTTCAGGAGCAAGGTCTAACATGACCTTGGGCTCTGAAGGCAGTTAGATTTTTTCAGAAAAGCACAACAGTATGCAGTAGCCATAACAACCAACATTTAATATCCAGCTGTGAAACCCTGCCCATTGCACCAGACTGAAGATTATTTAGAAATTTACTATGCATCCCCGTGCAGCTTTCAACTATCTCACAAAGTCTGATGTATTCATAGAACAGAAAGCACATAGGAAAGGAAAAGGTAGCAGTAATTGCTAAACCAGGCTTCCTCCTTCTCTTTTTCTAATATAGGAAGATGTAGTAAGAAAAAGAATCCATAAATGATGGCACAGCACAGATCAGCTTCAGAATTCCCCAAGGGCCAGCCTATTGTACGCTCTCAATAAAAGGATTCACAAATTCCAAACCATGATATGGAATTCTCTTGAAATTACCAAAATTAGGTACTGTACCCTTACAACAAACATCTTCTGCCTGAACAATACTGCTGCTCCTTTCAGTGCCTGGCAATTTGTGCTGGCTTTCACAATAAAGGTAACCAGACACTGCCAAAGTCTTTCCTCTAATCCATGTTCTCTTTCTTATTCCTGTAATCTGACCGTTTGTCTGTTTGCTAGAGGTAACATCAGATGACACTGGTCTGACCACTATTACGATTCTTAGGGAAGGGACCTGGAAGGTAATTTTAGACAGTGGCAATGGAAGCAAGCTACAATCTGAACTGCAGTATTGCTGTACAGCACTAAAATGGAAGTAAAACCCTTAGCTGACCTTGCACACATTTCTATAGCACTTATATTTTGACATAAAACTGCAATGTTTTTATTGACAGTCCCCTGGGGCAAGGGCTGTTTCTTTCTCTGTATATCACATGGGAGGAGAAATCAAGTTTCTTTTATAAGGAAGTTTTAAACGTAACTATTTTGGGATGCCTGCCAAGTGTTTTGCAAATTGTTACTACATAGACTGGAACACAGGTAAATTAAGAAAGTATTTGTCAAGCAGAGAAACTCAATTACAAAAATAGATTTACAGGATAAAAACAGGATACTGAGAAGCATGCCAACAGCCTTACAAGGCAAAGTTCTTGAATGACAAATGAAAAGACATTAGTAGTATTTATTGTAATAACTGACTTAACTAGTTTTAGTAGGCAGACCTCATGAATGGCCTAAACATCAACCTTTTGCTTTAAAAAAACCAAAAAAAACAAAACACAAATTGGGTGTTCTACACTGATCAATAGGAGTAAAACAGCTATTTTACTGCTCCTGAAAAATATTTGTAGATGTAGTTTGTTCAAAATTCAGCACCATGCTGACTACAGTAACATGGCTCTAAGTAAGCATCTCCCTGACACATATGGAGAGTTTCAGGTACATATCTGTTGTTTTGTTTGTTGAGAGCAGTACGATTATTTCCAGAAGCGGCTGATCTGCATATGTGTATCAGAACTTTTGACATAAAATGCAACCAGGTTATAAAGATGGTTATACAGTCTGATTTTTGCTAAAAGCATAAGGAGAAATCAGCCATTCCCATACACTTACAACTTAGTATGGATTTTGTACAACTGCAAGCCACAATATTCAATACGCACCTCTACCATCAATGTACCTGATATACAGGCTGTTCATTATACCAAAGGGAGCCTGTATAAAAACACATCAGTGGTACACAGAAAGCAGTTTTCTTGAAACAAATGAAGATTTTAAAAATTAAACAAACAAAAAGAAAACCCAAACCAAGCAAACTGCAGAGTGTCCAGCATATAGTCAAAGAACACAAAATACGTATACAAGTCATCCTAAAATCTGGGAAATACTCATATGAACGGAACTGGAGGAAAAAATGTCAATTATATGTATGGCATGATATAAGGAGAAGAGCACATCTGAAAACTATTTTTTCACTATGTTTTTTTCTCAAAACTATTACCGAGCTTTATAAACTCTTGTGCAGTCTTTTCTGTGAAAAAGCCAACTATTTTCAGCTATGTCCCACCAATAACCTTAGCAATCTCCTAGGAATACCTTACAGTATGGTATGGTACACAAGACCAAACGCTGAAACCAATGAGATTTCAGCAACATCTGGCAGATAGGAACTGGTCTCAGCTCTGCTGTTACAAATTTCATTGAAAAAGGAAGCAAGACAGAGCAGAAACCCACCCAAACATCCTAAGTCAAAGAAGGATAACACGAGGACCACACACATTATCAGAAAAGAATAGAACTGTCATGCAGCAGGGTGTCTTACACATGTCACAGCCACAGAAAAGTATGAGTTTACCTTCCACTAGAGCTACAAAGCCATGGAATACAAAAAACTTATTTCTACTATGTAAGAAATAGCTTAATTCTATTAATGGAGTATTCTAATTGAATTTTCATGCATACTTGCATAGTATTATGACAAAGTAATCTATCATTCAATACATTTTCATGACAGAAAAAAACCCACAACAAGCACGACAATATTTAAGTCAAAGCAGGAATTGCATTTCAGTTTACATGTGGAATGGACTTTCTAGAATATTCAGAGAGAGTCCCAATAATATTGTGTTGTTTTCTTCCTCAAATCAATAATAATTGCTGCAACTTCTAGAGCCATCTCACTTTTATGTATTATTGGAACAATCCTGTCAGAAGAACTTGAGCCACAGACCAAATTAAAACTCCCAAGTGCAAGTTATTTGATACTGAATGCAGACCGTATTTCAAAATAAAATGAGCACAGCACAAATACCTCCATTTTTGGTAACCTTAAGCATTCTAAGTCATATAATCTGTCATTATTTCAGATAACACAAACTGACTAACAACCGCCAAAAGAGTAGTTTCCTAAATCATTCACCTGTCTCAAGTAAATAGCTCCTCTTGCAGAGATTTTAGACATCAAAATACTGTTATGACATTTCCTCAACAGTTGCTTCAAGTCTTCTGCCAGTTTTAAGTATCATAAGGAACAATACAGTCAGTTTAGAAGTGTAGAATATGCATCATTCCCTAATCAAGCTGAAAAACACAACTGTCTCATAAGAATTACACAGATGCTAACATCTATCTGCTACAGCTCACAAGAAACTTTTACCATTATATGCACTTCTCTAATTTTTTAAAATAGAAATGTGTGATTTAATAGTTACCTGAACTTCTGAATTAGAATCAACAGGTTGAAGCATAAACCAATTCTCTTTTCCTGTGTATCTGCATAAATCTTCTTTTTTGATTGACACCTTTCCTAGAGGAGGGGAGCAGGGAGAGATAAACATAAATATCACCTTCACCTGAATAGGACAAATATTTAAATGGATTTGAAGTCTGACTTTTTTGTACAACTCTTCTAAACTTTTTTAAGCTTACAATTCTCCATGAAAAGCTTAAGGAAGCAAGGAACATGAAGCATAAGTAAAGCATAAAAATATTTTATATAAAGCCCAATTAAGGTAATTACCATGTGTTATCTTGGACATCACTAACAACAAGATTAGGTAAAATAAAGAGCATGCTTGTAGCTGGAAATAACACAATGAAGATTTGACAGAACAGTAATTGTGTTGAAGAATGTTTAACTACAAAACTGGAAGTAGATGCCTTATACGCTTCTGATTGGTATTTGGAAAGCTATCATTATACTAAATTATCTGGCATCCTGGTGCAAATTATTTCCTTCCTCAATTCAAGTAATATGAACACTACTTCCACAGCAGACTGTTAGACCTTAACTGCAACAATATCCAAACAGCAGCTGCAACAGACCCATTATGCTGGGATGGGGGGAAGAGGGGAAAACCACAACCCGTAATTTTTCACCTAAGCTACGTAAGTTGCTGCAAAATTCTTTGTAAGTCAGGTTGCACTGAGAGAATAAATGTAAAATCTATAAATAAAATTTCTCCACAATTGCAATTACTGTGGAATTATTCCACAATTTACTCTCTAAAGTCCTACAGGTAGTGACAATCATGCAAATATTTCACCGAAACAGAAGAAAAAAAAATCTTTAAAAAATGTATTGAGGGTATAATTTTAAGAATATAAAATGTCTCATTAGCCTAAAAAAAAAATAAGTGTATTTCAGTATAATAGAATAAAGCAAGGAAACAAAAAAAATCCTGCTTTTCAAACTTTAAAGGAACATTTAGTTTAAGAATACCATAAACTGTATTTTGAAAAATGCATCACTTCAATAATTGTATCCTTAATACTATAAGATAATGACACTGAAAATAAGGAAGTGTTATAAGATATGTAGGCAGTATTCCAGAACTTACCTATACGAAGGTCTTTCTGTAAAACACTTTTATCATAAATGTAGAAGGACAACCACTGGAATGTTCTTGGAATCTCAAAGTAAAACTCTTCCCCAAAATATGGGCTGAAAAGAAAGACTGAAAGTTAAAATAAAAAGCACTTCATACAATATACATGGAAGACGAACATAAAACTGCTGCATTTTTACTGCAATCCCAGACCCTGGCCTTCAGCAGTATACTTACCTACCATCAAAGCCACCCACAACCATTTCATTACAATAACATAAAATAACACCACAAGTTAAAACTTCCTGAGAATGCCTTCCATATATTCAAAACAGAGGGAAAAAAAGTTGGGGAAGAGGAAAAAAAAAAAAAAAAATCGGAGCACAGAGCACATACAAAGAAAGTGCCATTCCCTCTGAAATTTCAATTCTGTTTTTCTGTCTTGAAAATATTTTATTTGGTTCTCTACCACCCCAAATGACTCCCTGAGACCCTCACAAGTTTTAGGTTTCCTTTTCATTCAATACATGATCAAATTACTTTGAAACATGATCTATTAATTACTTCACTAACATTTGTTTAGCTCTAACTTCTATGTCAAATTTGATGCCCAAAGATTCAGACCTGTAAAAAGAAGCAATAGGAACTATAAAACAGAAAAGCGGAAAAAAATGAATATCCATCTCCATCTGCACAGCCCTTTACATAAAAAAAAGACTCTGGATTTTTTTAGACCCAGAAATACATCTATGTTAGACATATTTCACACAATGGGTTAGTATCTTCACTCAAGGAATTCATTTTTCATTAAACTTAAGGAATACTTATTGATGTGCTCATAGGCAGTAGTCAGAATTTCAAACAAAACCACAGTTATTTCTGTGACTGCATGCTGTGAATTCTAAAAACCAAGCGCATCCACAAAAGACACACCAATGTTATTTTGGAAGTACTGGACTCTGAAAGACTTAATATACTTTCAATTACAATGCATTAACACCATCAGGAAAAGGTGTTCAGCTTCACAAAACTAATTTTAAGCACCACTTTCTTTCTATAGAAAAGTACCGTGATGACAGATCTACCAAACCCAGAAACAGATTTGGGGTTTGGGGTTTTTTTGTGTCCCAGTAAATTCCCTTTCTGACACTGTATTGTTATAATACTTTATTAAACTAATACAAACATGCTTATGTTTGGAACAATCAGTTCATATTATTGCCTACCTAAAAGGATATCAGGACAAATAAGATATCCCTAATGTCTTCCCTCCAAACAATTACAGAAAAAGCACCAAATGCTTAAGGACCAATGGTAATAAGCTAAAAATAAGAGAGGAGCTGATAACTAGCTTTAAAAGTGGAAAAGGACACAGGTGAAAAATCTGGTATTCCAAATTTCTGGAACTGATTTTGAGAAACAGGAAGTTTAACTGCAGGAATTCATTATGAGGAATTTCACAAGTGAAATTGTTCCTTTGAAACCCTTTTTCCTTAGGTTTCAAAGCAGAAAATTCAGCCTTTGCACTACACTGTGAAATAATTCAAGAATTCTCAGTTGAAAAATTTGATTGTGGTTTTTCAGCTCCCCACTTTTTTTATTATTATTATATCAAAGCTGACAAACTCAGCTTTGATTTCAAGAGCCGGGTTCTTGCCAGCACCAGCACAAAAGGTATAAAATTCAACTTCCTTATTACCTTTGCCACTCAATTTTTATTGCACTGACACAAGAACTTGACCAAAAAAGATGAAACAAAGGATTATTTTAAACTTAGGTCAATTCTGTGATATGGTTCCTCTAATAGCTACAGTATCTGTTGTACCAGTGTAAAGAGATACTACAGCAAGAAGAGTAAACTGTGGGTGAACTAGCTGGCACTGGCACCAAGGAGAAACTGTTACTAATTCAGCCCCTCAGACATCCTAAGAGTAACACTAGACTACAACCTACATCAGCAATTGTGTATTGCCCAGTGTTAAGTCTCTATTATTCTTGTAGCTATGTAAATCTGTGCATCCTGTTATAATCAGATAAATAGTCTGGGTTGGAGACTACTAGCAGAGACTTCCAAAAACCTATTTAGCAGCTAGATCATATGGCTAAAGTGAACTAATTTCACCGCTATATTCCACCACCCCCCCAC